>JASDQU010295920.1:0-14148 GCA_032191745.1 Picea mariana | reverse complement strand
AGTACTGTTGGTTTAGATGTAGGAGTAGGGAGAAAAATAAGCTCTTCATACGAGCAGTTAGATCTTTTTCAGTTTTGTTCAGTTCATGAATAAGCAGAGCAGGCTGCATGAAAGCTACAGGTTTGCAGAGGGACCAGTGCTAAGGACTTGATGACTCCATGCCCAATGCTACTACATTTTTGTAGAGGGATCAATGCTAAAGGCTTGATGACTCCATGCCCAACACTAAAGGCTACTGAAACTACTAGGTTCTTGGGAACCTCGCTGGGAGGTCTCCATCCCAGTTGGAGCTAGATGTTATCCCTCAAAATAGCACCATCATTTTTAATGATAGGATAAGTCAAAAATTTCATTTCTGCGAGTCTTGGTTTTAAAAAATTATTTTTTCAGCTTTCAACAGCGCGCTCCTTTTAATTTTTTGCGAGTTAGTTGTTGAAAGCTATCGCTTTCCACAGCTAACGGGTAATGAAATAGTAGCTCTGCGCTGGGGAAAGTCCTGATTTCACTCAAAATGACTTTTCTTGCACACGACAAATGTCGAGACCACAATACACCAAATCAATTCCCAGGTCAAACCTCAAATTCAGCCACGAATCAAGCCATTAATCAGCCATGCGTTTCACCAAAGTAATAGCACATTTTCTTCATAAGTGTTTTTTTTTGCATGGTCGTGTTTATCCTTTGATATCGCAGATGCCAGTGCCCTGCAAGGATTGTGTTTGCCAGGTGTTATTAGGGTTTCTTGCAGGACATTTGAAGAAAGTCACTCGCTCGCCGATCATCAAGCATACAACAGGAAAATTATCCAAGTTATTCCAAGAGAACACGCTTCGTTCGGGCATATGATCAAAAACAAGACGGGCATCCACCAGGATTCCGGTTTTGGCATACATGGAGATGAGTTTGGTACCAAGATAGACATTGTGAATGCTTCCAGTTCCGAGCATGTGGGCTTGGACTTGCTTTAATGAACTCAAACTGTTACTCTCCTGTAACAAGGATGAATATGTATCGAAGCCAAAGGAACCGATATTCATCAATGCGGGCTTGGTTTCCCTTTCTGTGGTTTGTGTGGGTACTTCTGCAAGAGCTGTAGCAGTTCCAGCATAGACGCAAATGTGATTATAGCAAACCATTCTCGTAGTTGTTGTTGAAGAAAACCGAAGAGAATGAATAGGTTTCTTAGTGCCAAGATGTGGTGGATTTCATATTGGTCGCTCGGGCATTAGCATTAGTACCAGATAATATCGGGGACTACAGCTGGCAGGTATCCTACGAAGAAAATAGGGCTGCCACTAGTGAAGGGTTTCATATCCAGATGGCATGGTCGAGGATTTGCAGGCCGTGGAGGAAAGATCTGTACAGTCTCTAAGATACTCGTTTTCACCTGCTGAAGATATGTATAGTGGCCGTTTTGACAGAGATTTGCAGCATGACCATATGAGATATGATCCATATGCATATGATGTGTCAGCTATGGGATAAAACGTCCATATATAGCATTAGATGAAAACCCCAGATATGTTGAATCTGGAAACAGAGGAATTGCTCAAATCCGTCACAATTATTCTGATGATGAGTATGGAAACATCAAAATTGACATTGTTATAGGATGGGCTGAGATTCAAGTACAGTATATATTCGACATTCTTCTGCAAACCGCCATATCCCTCACCTTTTGATAAATGTAAATAAAGATTATACTTGCAGGCTTCAGGGGTCATATGAACAGATTTGATATTGTTTCAATAATCATTAAGAACTGGCTCTGTCTCATTTCTTGTGTTTGACATCTAACTTCGAGTCTGGGAAGAGACAACTAAAAACATTGAAAATTTATAATTTTCTATGCTAAGCTTGGAAGTTGAAAGACATTGGGGTGCAGGCGAAGTTTCACTTCTCGCTTCTTTGGTTTGCATATTCAAAATTATGCTAATAGTGTTCAGTATGTTGCTCATCAAACTTTAAAAGACTGGGATACTTCCTGTATTGGATCTTACAGATTGACTTTAAATTCAATTTGTGGCATATGTCCAGCATTTGGAAATATTTTCTCTATGGATATGAATTGGTTTTGCTCTTGTAGAAATTGGCAGCAGAAGCTTTGCATACCTTAGCTTTCAAGAATGAAGAAAACAAAAATCAGATTGTGGAAGGAAATGCTCTTCTCAGCAGATAATGAAGATAATATTTCTGACATCACAAAGAAGGGCAGAGTCAATCCATTCAGGAATTAAATTTGAGTAAGGGAAATGTTAACTTGCCACCACCTAAGAAAGATGTTGATGAGGGAGAATTTCCAGCCACCAACAGTTATACACCTGAAATGCCCACTTTTACTCCTAGGGTGGATGACACCGAGGCATCTAATGATGTGGAGGCTTTATATAGAAGATCAGCCATCAGCTCTTTCAAATGGAGATAACCCTGTAGTAATGGATGAACAATAAAATGCAATAATGAATGAGGCTGGTCACAGCAATAAAAGATGAGCTACAGAAAGATGAATACTATCTAAAAGATGATGATGATGATAACTTTGCTAGAAAGCTGGGTGGCATCTTCTCTTGATTAGTGACTTGTATTAGAAGATCTGTTGAAAGCTATTTAGAAATCTGTGCATGTATTGGCAAGCTCATCAGGGAACTGGACCTTGTTTTGATACAGCTTGCAGCAGCTCTGCTTGTTGATATGATGCCAGGGCCACATTATCCAGCAAATTTCTCTTTGTTGTAGCAGCCTTTGAAGCAGAGGAACAAGAAAGGTGCAGATCACTTGAAATATTGCCCAGATTCAGAAATCGAGGATTGTAAAGTGATAAATCTCCTTCAAGTAAACAGATTATGCATTACTTTGTCAAGTCTAAAAGCTATGTTTGTAGATACAAGCCAAAAGGGTCTCTTTCGCTAAATTTGTCCACTTTTGAAGGCAGAGTATCAGGGATCACATGACACATCATTCGTTTCTTATCTTCATGAGATCAAGTTTGGGAGCCTTGGAAGGCTTAGCTTCACTCCATCGACTGTTCAGCACATCAACACACATGAATCATCTCATTTTGAGGGCTTAGCCTTATATTTTGTAATTTCAGTTTCAATTACTATTTTTAGCATAGCAGATCCATGCTTTGAGGATCTGAAAACTATTTGTAAAGGCTATAAAGCCTAGGAACTCAGTTTGATAGGGGGTTCGACTTGGAATACTATGATGCTGCCTCTGTAACACACAGACTTATTCTTATTATATGAATATTTTCAAGCTTCTTTCAGTTGGGTGGTCAGATTCTCTTCTTCTGTTTTCTTATAGTTTATGAGTGAAAGTTCTTTGATGATGCTCATTCAATTTTGCAGTGACTGTCATCTCATTAGTTAATTGTTTTAGTTGATGGTCATAATCTATTTCCTCGGTTATTAAACCCATTGTACTTGTTGGTATGAAGTGTAATCTGGTGTAATAGCTGATTTCTTTCCCCATTCAATCAAACTTTGTCTGACTGCATGACTAGAAAGCCTTGATAGATTTCGTATTTCTAGACAGTCCTGAAAACACAATCAAGTACTTAGGTATTCATTTTGACCCAAAAACCATATCAAATATTGAGAAAACATTTCCCAAAAAAGAGTTAGTTACCAGGCATCTCCGACTTACAGCCTAGGAGAGTTTCCTGGAGTGATAACACACAACGCAGCTAAACCATAACAACATATCAATGCAGTATTCACATAGATCCAATAGATTTAATCACAAATCACACACATAGTGATCAGATCTAGAATTCATTCTCATTATTCAACACTAAACTATCATATCAGATTCATCTATCATCTAACATCGCACTAAGAATTCAATCATATAAACAACAGAACAACCAAAATCACAAAGCATTCACAACACATGATATAAGTGGTTCACCCCCACCCTGGGGCTATGTTCACCAACTATTCTTCTCTTTATTATCTCTGTCAAGCATCTTACAGGCATAAAGCATCAGAACACTACTTCGCATAGGAAAGGAGATCTGCGCGCACTTCACCAGATCCTCCTTCCCCAAGTATATCTAGGCACGGAGCCTCACACAGTCCATGCACAAAGCACTACAGATGACTTGCACTTAACTCTACAATTCTTAATCACATCTTCTTGCACATAGCTAGTACTAGCACTCAGCCATCGACCTACTAGGTCTACTTCTTACATCACCTAGTTACTTATTTATACATTACAAAAAAGGGCCTAAACATGGGTAAACCCATGGGTCGACATTCCCATACCCGTTACATAGCCAAAAAACATAAAAATCCCTAAAGAGGGGCTGAGATCCCACGATCTCTGCTTCGTCTAGCGCTCTTCCTTCGACAGCTTGTCGAAGTCCCCAAACTAGGTCAAACATGACCAAGAATCCTCAAAATTTGGTCAAGGGCCAACAGATATTGCAGATACGATGTTCTAAATGAAACAACACTTGTAAAAGAAGTCAAGGAACTCAAATTTTGATAGTCGACCAGAGTGGCACAAATATAAGATATCAGTTTTGGGAAATTAAAGGTACCCATAAGCGAATGACACATTCCAACACTAATACTCTCATTTGTCTACTAAGAGTTTTCAATCCACGGGACCGTGGATTCCAGATTTTTCATAGATCTAGAGTGATTAAAAGCCATCTGATCGATAGTTACAATCCTCCCCACATGGGGAAAACATAAAATTCGAAATATCGACGAGACAACGACTGTCATCGCATAAGTCCAACTACTTCCCAATAAGAAATTATAGTTGAGCAGTGCGTCAACTACCTCTACTTCTATGGAAATAAACTTTCTTCCTAACTGATCGGAAAAGAGGAAATAAGCCCGTGTTGTCTAAAATATCATCTATCAAACGCAGTTAACAAAGTGGGAGAAGGTGTGAGCTCTGAAGAGATGATAGATTTCTAGTGGGAAAAAGACATGACACACGTCAAAGCTCTTTCATCAATGACAATCCTCCTGATCACGTGTTTCGCGTATACAACGTCGATCTGGAAGGCTACATGATAAGGAAGGTGAGGCTTCACATCAATAGCATCAAACTTTATAATGAGTTGGCTAGAAGCATTTGTCGCTCCCATCACATATAACAATGTAGCACGTTGCACAGGTAAACTTTGAAGCACATCTAAAGCAAACATCACACGTGACGTCTGAGCTAAATCCTCAACAATGGAATAGTTTGGTGCAGATCAATCGTTGGGGTTGTGTGATGCTCTTTTATACACACCTTTCGGTATGTGCAACATTGTTTCCTTTTCAGGTTTCTTTATGTGGAGAGATCCCTGAGGATCTGAAGTTTCTTTACCTTTCGATGTCAACCATGGATTATTGTAATCACAAGATCTAGTCGACAAGTATACCTCCTCTACTTTTGTATGATTTACCGTATTAATGAACAAAAAAATTCCATGTGGAAAAGGTGCACTCAAAGTGCCCCCTTGCAGATTGAAAGTGGAAGAACCAACCTGCATATTTTGTCCTTGTGAAAAAGGACTTTTCAATATAGAAGGTTGTTGCAACTTAATCAGGCATTGGTATTCTTCCATCTGTGGGAATTGATGAATAAGGTGATCACCCCCACAAAGATTGCATGCAAATTTCACCTTCATCTTTTCATTCATTTCCCCCTCAACATTCTTATTAGCCTTTTTATCGTTACCCACACTACCCTTCTTTTCCTTGTCTTTATTTTTCTCTCTAGTATTTTGAGTACCCTTTTGAGTCTTTGATTGCATAGTGTGTACATCCGAGGATTGGGTGGTAGGGGTGGTCAAGCCAGGGGGCGGACTGATGACAATTTGTTGAATAAACTATAGCTACATCTAGTTAGAGGTCAGATATATGGCTTTACTTTGTGAGGAACCGACAATACCATTGGCATGTGGTCCTTATTTTGGTTTTGACAAGTCGAGATTCCACTATGATGCATTGGGTATGATCTCATAGAGTATACCTAATTGGAAATAAATTAACTCCAATTGTTGCATTCAAAAGATTGCTTGTTCTTTTGTAACGACCACTGAAGTTGCAACATCCTTAGAGATATAAAGAATTAATGACTTCAAGAACCATTCTCAGAGAAATTTTGATGAGAACGTGGTTTTTATCAATATCTTATGTCTCCTCCTTGTGAGTGAAGACCTCCATGTGTTGGGTTCCACTGTCCGGGAAAGCGCTTTCCCCCCGTCGACATCCCTTGAGAAGGGAAAGACCCTTTCATGGGATTCCACTGGGCTTGGAAGGGGTTGCCCCATGCTGACACTGCAGACGTGGCGAAAGTATTACTCCCAAACCCACCATATAATGTGAATGGGGTCGAGGTGTATGGCATGCTAGTGGATTGGAATCCGTTATTTACTCAAAAAAATTGCAGATGAAATTAGATGGTGTTTTGATGGACCCAACAAAAACATACTTAAGAACAAAAATGCAAAATGTAGTTTCTTCACTAAAAAATGAGTGCAACAACGCTTCAAAACAATGAAAACAAACTCTTTCTTTTATACTCTTTTCAAAAATGAAAAAAATGTATTTTTTATTGTATGCAATACCTCAAATCACTTTGCAATGGAAGCCTAAAATGTTCTTTGAATGGCAATGCAAAATAGAGTGAGAAAGAGCTTTGGAGATGGGATTTTTGTTCCTTTATAAAAGGATACTGTAACTGAAACCAATAACTATCAAAGCAAACAAAATGCATAAATACCTGAGTGCTAGTAAGAAAGTTATTTTCTTGAAAAGTTCAGAGGCAAGAGAACAAGAGAAGAATGACCAACAACCAAGTTATTTTTTCTTTTCTATTACTAAAAAGAAATGAAATGCAACTACGATGCAAGTTTTATCTTTTCCCTTTATGAACAAAGGAAAGAAGGTAATTAGGAAGAAATAAAACAGTATATAATTACTGTAATACATCGATCAACTAGAAACTAAATCCATCCACACAAAACTAACCTTTCAACCCACCTAAAGAACCTTATAAGCAAAAGACTAACCTAATAAAAAGAAAGAAAATTTTAGCATGATTTCCAAGTTTTCTCTCTGGTATTTTGAGTACCCTTTTGAGTCTTTGATTGCATAGTGTGTACATTCGAGGATTGGATGGTAGGGGTGGTCGAGCCAGGGGGCGGACCGACGAAAATTTGTTGAATAAACTATAGCTACATCTAGTTAGAGGTCAGATCTACGGCTTTACATTGTGAGGAACCGACAATACCATCAACATGTGGTCCTTATTTTGGTTTTGACAAGCCGATATTCCACTATGATGCATTGGGTATGATCTCATAGAGCATACCTGATTGGAAATAAATTAACTCCAACTGTTGCATTCAAACGATTGTTTGTTCTTTTGTAACAACCACTGAAGCTGCAACATCCTTAGAGATATAAGGAATTAATGACTTCAAGAACCATTCTAAGAGAAATTTCGATGAGAACGTGGATTTTACCAATATCTTATGTCTCCTCCTTGTGAGTGAAGACCTCCATGTGTTGGGTTCCACTGTCCGGGAAAGCGCTTTCCCCACGTCAACATCACTTGAGAAGGGAAAGACCCTTTCATGAGATTCCACTGGGCTTGGAAGGGGTTGCCCCATGATGACACTGCAGACGTGGCGAAAGGATTACTCCCAAACCCACCATATAATGTGAATGGGGTTGAGGTGGATGGCATGCTAGTGGATCAGAATCCGTTATTTACTCAAAAAAATTGCAGATGAAATTAGATGGTGTTTTGATGGACCCAACAAAAAAATACTTAAGAACACAAATGCAAGATGTAGTTTCTTCACTAAAAAATGAGTGCAACAACGCTTCAAAACAATGAAAACAAACTCTTTCTTTTATACTCTTTTAAAAAATGAAAACAATGTATTTTTTATTGTATGCAATACCTCAAATCACTTTGCAATGGAAGCCTAAAATGCTCTTTGAATGGCAATGCAAAATGGAGTGAGAAAGAGCTTTGGAGATGGGATTTTTGTTCCTTTATAAAAGGATACTGTAACTGAAACCAATAACTATCAAAGCAAACAAAATGCATAAATACCTGAGTGCTAGTAAGAAAGTTATTTTCTTGAAAAGTTCAGAGGCAAGGGAACAAGAGAAGAATGACCAACAACCAAGTTATTTTTTCTTTTCTATTACTAAAAAGAAACGAAATGCAACTACGATGCAAGTTTTATCTTTTCCCTTTATGAACAAAGGAAAGAAGGTAATTAGGAAGAAATAAAACATTATATAATTACTGGAATACATCGATCAACTGGAAACTAAATCCAGCCACAAAAAACTAACCTTTCAACCCACCTAAAGAACCTTATAAGCAAAAGACTAACCTAATAAAAAGCAAGAAATTTTTAGCATGATTTCCAAGTTTTCAGAGATTTAACACAGTAATCAAATACAAAATCAATCAAAGAAGGCTCAGAACATATTGAACATCCAACTTAGATCTTCCCAAGACTCGGAGAATGGCCTAAAAACCAAGTTCTCAAAAAGATATGCGACTGTATACACAGTGAATAGCGTATATATGCTATTCAAACCAAGGAAAACCGTGTATATACATGATTCAAGTAAAGACAAAGTGCATATGGTTCAAAAAAACTCAAAGAAGAGATTGCAAATCCAAGGGGAAGCTTCTAGAAACTTGGGGAAATTTTCTGAGATGGAAATTGCTTTGAGAGAAACCCCCAAAAAAAGAAAACCATAGAAATAAAGAAAACACAAGAACCCTAAGACCGACCCAAACTAGGAGAAATCCTCCCCAGTATGGTCACCATTTTTGTTACGATATTTTTACCCTGTTACCTTGGGTCTGTGTTACAACAGATCCTAATTGTACTTAAAACACATAACCTACCCTCCCACACACAAAATTATATTAAAATAACTACTTGGAAGAGAGAATAGAAGACCTCATGCCTTATATCCAAACGTTCGATGTAGTTCCTTGCTCTCGACCTTTGACTTGCTCTTGATCTCTACTAGCACCAAATTACAAAAGAAGATCAAGTCTATACTACAAAAAAGTAGTTACGAAATCAATTTATACATGCAATGTGAAAATTTAAATATGTAAATCAAGTTAACATATATAAATAGATTGAAAAAAATTACACATATATGAAGGGAAAGAGAACTCTTTTATTGAAACAATATAAGTAGGTAGTTACAACCTGACTCTAACCGTCAGCATTTCCTCGAAGTCAACTACCCGGGTTCCTCCATTAGACCCTTCAAGCATCAACTCAAAAAATTGTTTCTTCCTCGAATGACCCATATGGGATAGGAACACACCCTACGATCATATATGAGAGAGGAAGGAATGTTGGAAAATAAGTTTCCAGATCAGGGGACGCTACTCAAAGATTCAGGGAATAGGGAAGCTAGAAAATCATCAACATAATATTGCACCAAGGTTGTCTCTCTTCATCCATACCCCATAGGTGCTTATATATCATCCTAAATAGGTTGAGATGGTTATATTCCATTGTGTACGATCCAATGGAATCCAAACCGAAAACCTTTCCCGAAAATGTGAAATATTTTATTTTTTCACAAAATTGAGGGTACATGTGATTTGTACACTAGAAAATAATGTATATATGTGATTTTCACATGGATGAATAGAATATGGAAACAAAAACATTGTTTTTAAATGATTCTAATGAAGGAGAATGGGATTTAGGTTTTCAAGCTAGGTAATGGACTAGGCCATCTCACAAATGCAATTTGGTGTGACAATTTGTGGTATAACAAGAAAAACCCTAGTTTCAGAGATATTCAAATAAATAATTTTATGAGCAATGGAATCATAGGAGACGGGTGCCCCTAGTTGTAATTCGGTGTCAAGAATCCAACATAATCAATGGTTTATACATCTGAGTGTTGACTAGATTTTTATAACAAGTTGAAACTCTTCTCAAAGGCATGTATTTAAGTATGCATTCTATATTTTTCTTTTCAAATTGTATACATTTTTTCCTCGGAATAAAATTCATGCCACCCTCAAGCCCATAAGTGAGGATGAGATCACCAGTACCTTGCTAGCCCCCATTAACAATCGAATCGTGAAGAGCCGAATCAACAATCAAATTATGAAGAGAAAACATGTCACAAGAATATTTGAACTAAGGTGGAGAGGATAACAAATTTTTCTCTCAACCAACCATGCTAGACTCAATTGACGTTATTTTATAATCGATAGAAATTATATACACTTATCTTAAAATAGACATATTCTAAGTCTTAAAAGGGTGTTTATGAATCAAATTGAAAAACGTTCTGGATTTCTCTTCATGAGCTACAAGAACTCCTAAAAATGAGCATCTCTTTTTGCAGCAATATTTTTCAAGGCACTCTCATAACTATGCAACATGCAATCTATAGTATAACAAATAACAGGGGGAGACATGTTCAAGTTATTGTAAAAAATGAAGGAAATATTTGGATCACACTTGGAGTTCATGGAAACAATGGCATCAAGATGCAAATTGTTTCCTCCCATCCACTGGTGGTCCCGCCACCTTGTCCAATGCCACATGAGTTAATCCACCTCCACACCTTATTAGCCTCTACGATTTCACCCGCAAAACATGTTCAAATGCAAACTTCCCTCTGTTGTTGGAGACTACCTTGTTTTGCACTAACATCCCTTACTCCAGCCCCAATATAATCTGAGATAGATCATCACAAGATATAATCTGAGATTGATCATCAAGGATATCAAGAGATAGACTCACATCGGTTGTTGGGTTGCATACGTGCAGGTTCAAACCCTTTTGTCCACGCACTCTCTTTTACAGATATTTTCATAATCCAATAGTTGTTGGTCCACTTTTTAGTCATCATGTCCTGTCTCTAGTTTAGATGGTGCCCGTGATTGCATTATTGGTTGTGGGTTCCATGGGGGTTCCTTATTTATGTCTATTTTACTGAAATAAAATGGCAGTAGTTTCCAATGCTAAAGCATAATGTGCTCCCCTGGCTGTTAGGTTCATGATATGGAAAAAGTATTCCTAAAATCCTTTGTATAGTGGATTTTAATACATTGCATGTCACATTTATTGAAAATTCGAGTCTTAGTTGAGAAGACCTTAAAGGAATCCCCATGGAGGGGTTTCACTCTTTTCTCATGAGTGTCAGCTGAAAGAGAACAAGAGTGTTTTGGCTAAGAAACCAGTGTGGTATTGTTGCTTCTCCTGGGCCTTTAGCGACAAAGACTTGCTCCCTTCCAGAGACGGTTGCCAAGCAAAATTTAGAGCAGATTCAATCTTATCATATGGCACATCCTTAACTGCATGCTCTGAGGATTCTAATAGAGTCTAGTTTCCTTTTAGAGAGGGTTAACATCAAAGAAGCAAGCGAAATTTGTAGCAGATTTAGTCTTATCTCATGAGCACACTTCCTTAACTACCTGCTCCTAAATTTTTGAGTTTCAACAGCCTTAATGGAACTAAGTAAAATTCTAGAGCAGATTCAATCTTATCTCATGATCATACTTCCTTAGCTCCTTCTTCGTGAATAGTCGAATCTAGCAGCCTTTATGAATTGGGTATCTAAATTGTGTTATGTTATCAAAGTACAAGTTTTACTTTCTACAATGATTTCTTTATGATTGTGCCACAGTTATTTTGTATGACATTTATGGGGAGAAATGATTAGAGGCGAATCTAGAAAAATATGAACCACTCTAACTGAATTGTAGGCACTTTTTATTCTTTAGTTTTCCTAGTACCTTGTTTATGCAGGTTTTATTTAATGTTGTATTATTATTTTAATATCTATGCAGCTTGCATTTTAATTTCCATGTCGCCATGATATATTTTGGTGGTGCTTTTATTTTATTGCCCAGAATGCATTTTTTATTGTATAATCCTTGTTCAATCATCAGGTGAGTGGTGATCCTAGAATTTCAGCTTTTCCAGAGTCAAATAACATGTTCTCTTGGGTTGGTACAATAAATGGTGGAAAATATACTATTTACAAAGGTTTTTCATACAAGCTTTCTTTACGTTTTCTAGTTGATTATCCCTTCAAGCCTCAACTGAAATTTGAGACAGCTTGCTTCCATCCTAATTTTGACCAATATGGAAACATCTTCATAGAAATTCTTCAGGTAGGTTTGTTTATTTCTCATCTTTTCCTTGGTGGCTAGTTTTGACACATGTTTGGGGAAAGCACCTTTAAGAACCAAGTATAAGTAATATTATCCCTGGTGGTATGGTGTGCAGTCTGTTACTTTTTTTTAATTGATTGCTAATGAAAATTTATTGCAGGATAAATGGTCCTCTACATACCAGGTTTGAACTGTCCTGTTGTCTATTCAGAGCATATTGGGAGGTAAAATACGAAATTTAGCTTGATCAAACTTTTAATTTTTGAATTCCCCTTGTTTTGTTTTTCAAGCTCATCCAACTATTTTGTGTAGAACCAAATAATGAATCTCCTCTTAATAGCCACGCAACAACAATATGGAACAATCGAGAAGGTAGTGTTTGTAACCCTGCATATTAAAATAAATGTTATTAATGATTGTGAATTAATTTGTTCTTGATTTTGACATACAACTATTCAGAAGTTTTAGAGTAATGCCCTAATCACTTAATATAACACTGTGTAGAATTCAAAAAGGTGGTGCAGAAGCAGTACAAGGATGCGGGTGGGGTAACTGGTCAATATTTTCAATTCATGCCATTTTCAAGGCTTTAATATTCTTTGCATTTGGTGCAATCAAATTTTACTAATTCTAGTTTTACATTTTTTTCCCTGTATAAGAGGGTCGTGTCTGGAAAATCATATTAGTTTTATTGCCAATACATCTGGAAATTGTCAAGGAAATATTGTAAAAGAATCATATGCAATTCCTTGGGTTAAAGAGGTTCCTTAGGGTGTAATCCCTTGAATCATTTAACACAAAGGAAGATATTTAAGTTGTTAGGTCTAGAACATATTTGATGATTGATGGTGGTTGTTTTATATATCATGTTGGCATGTTGACAAATGATTGGAAACTTCTGTGGTCCTAACTTGTTAGTCAAGAATTTATTATCTGATGAATGAAGGAGAGTGTTTTATATAAAGGTAAATGATTCTATTTTGTTATGGTATGTAGGACAATATTGGTGTGACACCATGTTTCCCACAGTTTGTAAATATAACTATAAATGGCCAAAAGACTATGGAAAACTTTATATGTGTGAATATTGATTCGATGGACCTTTGTTTGAATGGTAAACGAATGTGAACCTAATTATTTACTAAGAAAATGGACAAGTGTTGCATGACTAATGGAAGGGGGTGTACTTAGAAAGACCACGAATGCTATACAAAGAGAGGGTGAAGGGGACCAGGAATGGTTGCGTTAACCTTCACCAAACCAGTGCTTACTGGATTTAATTGCTCAGGACTAGAACCGTCCTCTGACCCATAAATGAATTACAGTCGGGCTGGTGGGTGGGAAGACCTCCTCAAGAGTTAATGAGGGATGGGGTGTGTAAGAACTCATTCGTAAGGATTCCATACTTGATCGCTAACTGGGAATTCGGGCCACACGCGACCCTGCTAAAAGAGGCGAGAAGGGAAGGTGTGGTGGGCAAAGGGAAGAACACGCTTGTGAAAAGTACAAAGACGGGAAGTGAATCTCAACGATTCAAGGAAGAATGGAAAAACTAAGTGTTCTGGACACAGGAAATGGCAGAGAAGGTTATGATACAAGCTAATAAACGAGGCTAGTCCTCCTTGCTTGGTATTGTATAAACCATTTCCAGGATCCTGCGGGAAGAGGAGAGTAATCTCTGTCCCTATTGTGGATGAGCGAGAAGAAAAGGTTGTGTTTCAGAGCATCATGGTCTAGCTCGGGGGTGGCTAGTGGTAAATCCATTTGGAGTGACTGAGCCTATGGTTAGGTAGAAATGGGCACCCCTTCCAGTAGTCGCTTCACATTGTTTGATTTTGATAAGTCTTTTCTCGGCCTTAATTGTTGAGTTAGAATGATGAATGATTTCTTGGTTTTTACATATCTATATATATATATATATATATATGCATTTATGAACATCTCTGTGTGAAATGGCTATGTTATGCATATGCTTCCATCTCCTTAGGAGCT
>JASDQU010295918.1:0-14234 GCA_032191745.1 Picea mariana | reverse complement strand
TGTTTCCATTGTATCTTCTAGAGGCAAACACACGATGTCTACTCCACAACTTCCTTTAAAAACTCTTGAAGCTGACCCAGAGAAAACTATCAGAAAGGGAAAGCCCCCTTGAGAAGGTACTTCTACTGCTGAATTAGGTATTTCTGATGATTTTCATTTTCATCCTATAGAAACTCCAATATTTTCTTCTCGTTTTCCTATTATACCTTCTGTTGGAGTTTCCCGAAGTTTAAAGTTTGGGAGTTTTCCTGTTGATTTTTCTCCTCCTGGTTTTGGATTGGAGGGAGAAATATTTGTCACTCCTATCTCCCCCGAGCTTGTACCTTGGTCTAGAACTAGAACCTTGGAAGAGTAACCCACCCTGGGTTTTATCACCCCTCCTCCTGTTAGAATTACAGATTTTGAAAAAAGGGAAACTTATGTTCCATTAAGCCTTGTATCTTTTTCTCTTAATCCTATGTTGTTTCCTTCTACTCCTAGAAGCTCAGTTCTAGTATCCCCTGTTCGAAATTCATCCCCTCCTGGTTCTCCTCCACTTATCATCACTATGGTGGGTGCTAATCCCCTTAGAAACAGAATGGATGCCATAGTGGCTACTAGATATGCCCCTCTAGTTTTACCTCATCCCATGAACGCTCTCCCTACTAGATATTACCTAAAGTATATGCCCAAATTCACTGGAGAGGAAGACATAACTGCTAAAGAATGCCTTTCTTCCTTTTACAGTTATGCATAAAATCTGAATATTGAAAACAAAGATGTGTGGATGAGAGTCTTTGTCCAGAGCCTCGATGTTGAGGGTAGAAAATGGTTTAGAGGGTTGGCCCTTGGATACATTGCTGGGATTGAGGCTTTATATGATGTTTTCTTGAGACAATGGGGGGATAAAAAATATTTTATGTATTATATCACAAAGTTTGGGTACCTTAAGAGAAAGGAGGGAGAATCTATTTCTGACTTCTCCAAAAGATTCAACAAAATGTACAATAATATCCCTGCCGAGATAAAGCCTGCAAAAGCCTATCCAAAAATCACTTATGCTAGTGTTTTTTACCCTGGTTTCTGCCTCATGTTAAGAGAAAGAAGAGATACTTCCTTATCTCATATGCAATATGTAGCCCTAGAAGTATAATCCAATGTGTTGGAAGTTGATAGACTCATAAATAAATCTAACAGAGAAAGAGGAAGGGGGAGATCTGAGGCCTCAACCTATCATTCTTCTGCCTCCCACCATCAAGTGGATGAATTGAACAAGATGGTGAAAACCTTCTCTACAGATATGGAGAAGATGAAATTTGAAGGGAAACAAGGTTATAAAGTTGCCCAAAATTCTGAAATCAGAGGCAACTTTAGAAGTAGAGATAGAGATGATAAAAAAATACAAACCCCTCTCCAAAATAACCTCATGGTTGATTAATAAGGGGAGGAAGAAGAGCTTGATCCTGAAATTCATTGTCTTGGAGACACCTCCCCTTTTCCCCATTTGACCCAATCTTCATACGAGGAGTCACTCATGTACAACCAAATAAATGAGTTGAGTAAGGGGGAAAAGTCCAATAATAGTCCAAATAAATACAACCTCGGGTATAAGAAGAGAGAAGGGAAGTCTGACATCCCTGATCAGCCTTCCAAAGTAGAGAAGCCTGCTAAATATGCAACAAATATAAACAAAGAAAATAAATCTTAGAACTCCTCACCAATAGCCAAAGACCCTATCCTAGAAGTGAGAGAAGTTCTAAAGCCCCATTCCTCCTTTAGCTTTGAGCATGAAATTTAAAAAATCATGTTTCATGTGCCCCTCTCAGAGCTAGTCAAGAATGAAGTTTTAAAAAATTCCCTCTCTAAGTTGTTTCAATCTGAGACATCTCCTCATCCCACTGACTCGGTAAGCTTCCAAGATGAAAATCCAACGGTCATACTATGTCCTATGGTAGAAGATAAAGACGATTCATCCCCTCCCTTCTATACAACATTGAACATACATGACAAGGTGTTGCATAACTATTTGATGGACTCAGGGGCATCTCATAATCTCATGCCCAAAATTGTCATGGAAGAGCTTGGATCAGAAATCAAAAAGACTTATCATGATTTATATTCTTTTGATTCAAGGAGGGTGCAATGTCTTGGGGTCATCAAATATCTAGTTTTGACCTTGTTCCATCTTCCCATGAAAAGTGTGTTCATGGATATTGTAGTGGTTGATGTCCCCCCAAATTTTGGCATTGTATTGTTAAGATGTTGGATAAAACTACTTGGGGGAATATTACATATGGACCTCACATATTCTACCATTCCAGTCTTTGGAGGGTAGCATAGAAGACTGTACAGAGAGGCTCAGTTGGCCTACATTATTAGTGATGAGGAAGACCCCACCAATCATCCTATATTTTCTATTGACACATATTTGGGATCTACTTTGTTGCAACTCACCGATGCTCCTGAATCTCCTCTAGAAATAAAAAGGTAGCCTGTTACTTTTTGTGAGAATTCCCCTCCTATCACCGCTATGTGGAAAATGTTTTTCGATGGAGCCTCTTCTAAGGAAGGTGATGGTGCCGGAGTGGCTCTTGTTTCATGTACTCAAGAGACTATAGCTCTGTCCTACAAGTTAGAATTCAAAGATACCAATAATGTGGCAGAGTATGAAGCTCTCATCTTAGGTTTGAGGGCTGCAAAAAACAAGAGAATTGAAGAGATATCAGTATTTGGGGATGCTAAGTTAATTGTCCATCAAGTCATAAATCTTTACCAAGATAACCACCCTAGACTAAGAAGTTATAGAAATGAAGTGTGGGACCTTATTGCCAATTTTTTCCTACCTTTCAACATTTCATTTATTCCAAGAGAAGAAAACATCATGGTTGATTCTCTGGTTGTTTCAGCAAGCAATTTCAGAGTCCCTTTGCCACCAAAGCTCAAGTATGATTTAGAAGTAAATTATAGACCTTCTATACCTAACAATGTCAAGCATTGGAAAGTATTTGAGGATGATATTGAGATCAGAATATTCCTTAATATTGTTGATGAGTTTTTTGCACTACATATTGATCAATATCAGGATTCTGAAAGTAATCATGATGCTGATGTTTTCCTAAACAAAATCGCTTATCACCATATTGTTCATTTGCCTAGAAATAAAATTCTGAGCAGACTCATTCCTTTGGAAATACTATTTCAAAGAAATGATGTGGCATTGAAATTTAAAGGATCGGATGATGATGTTGATGTAAGTGAATGCAACAATGGTACAGAGGAGGATCCAAAGTTTGTCAAGTTGTCAAGCAACCTGTCAAGGGAGTAGAGAGTCGAGTATGCTGAGCTATTAAAATAATTTTCTGATGTGTTTTCCTAGACCTATGAAGACCTCATAACATACAACACATGCGTCACTAAGCATAAGATCCCATTGAAAGAGCAGGCCAAACCATTTAGGAAGAGATTAAGACAAATAAATCCTATGATGTTGCCTATTATGGAAAGGGGGTAAAGAAGTTGTTGGATTCCCAAATCATTGTCCCTTTGAGATATTCTAAATCGGTTGCCAACTTGGTTCCATTAAGGAAGAAGAATGGAGAAATCATACTCTATGTTGATTTTAGGAATCTGAATAGAATTTATAAAAAGGACAATTACCCCTTACCAAAGATGGAACACATATTGTAGAGGGTGACAAGAGAATTAGAGATATTGATGATTGATGGATTTTTTGGATACAATCAGATCTTTGTCCTGCCTGAAGACAGAAAAAATACAACATTCACCACTCCTTGGGGAACATTCCTGTATGCCAAAATGCCCGTTGGATTGATGAACGTAGGACATATCCTTCATTGGAGAGAGAGATAAATGTTTGGTCATCTATTTGGATGAAATAATAGTCTTCTCCAAATCTGATAAAGAACATTGTCAACATATGAGAAAGGTATTCTCGAAATGAAGAAGGTTTAGTCTCTCCCTAAATCCCAAGAAGTCTTTATTTTCCATGCAGGAAGGAAAATTGTTGGGACACATTGTATTAGCTGAGGGGGTTAGGATTGATTCAAGAAGGGTATAAGTTATTCAATCCTTATCACTTCCCAGATCCAAGAAAGAAGTTCAGTCCTTCCTGGGAAAAATCAACTTTCTGAGAGGTTTTTTTCAAATTTTGTTGAATTGGTGAAGCATATCACATCCATGCTCAGGAAGGGGATCGAAGTAAAATGGACTGATAAGTCTAGAGAATTATTCAACCAAACCAAGAAGGCACTGACTGAAGCACCTCTACTAATCAATCCTGATTATTCCAAGGATTTTTAGATTTTTTCCTTTGCTTCATTTGACACAGTGGTCATTGTTTTACTACAAAAGAATGATGCAGGGCTAGAGAAACCTATTTCTTTTTTCAGTAGAGAACTAAGAGACATAGAAGTCATATATGACATCATGGACAACCAGGCCTATGCCTTGGTGAAATCCCTCAAGGCTTTTAGAGTCTATGTTCTGCATTCGAACATCATTGCATATGTTCCTTCATCTATTGTGAAGGACATCTTCATCCATCTGACATAGACAGGAGGATAAGAAAGTGGATTTCCATAATCCTCGAATTTGATTTGGAAATAAAACCCACCAAGCTATTTAAAGGCCAAGGTTTAGCCAAGCTGTTGGTTGAATCTAATTGTAAATATTTGGAGGCTAACTTCATCAATGCTTGCTTAGAAAATCAGTAGACTAACGTTTCTGATAAAATACCTCAAGATAGCCCCCCATTGACAGAATGCCCTTGGTACAAAGATATTATATTTTTTCTACAAATTTTGTGACCTCCAGATGGAATGGGGAAAAGAATGGGAAGATATTTAAATCTCAAAGTGATTAGATATTTCCTAATTGATACAATTTTGTATTGGAAATATCCTCTAGGAGTGTTGTTGAGATGTCTAAAGCCACAAGAGTTCCAAAATATCATGTCCAATTTTCATGACAATTTGTGTGGGGGACATCATTTCTCAAGAGCCACAGCCTACAAGATTCACAGAGCTGAAATTTTTTGGCCGAGCCTATTCACTGATGTTTGTGAAAAGATTAGGGCTTGAGTTAGGTGTCAAAAATTCTTTGGAAAGAAGCAGCTGAAGTCTTTTCCATTGAAGCCAGTGGTAGATTGAGGACCCTTTCAGCAATGGGGCCTAGATTTTATTGGGGAAATTTATCCTGMTTCAAGTGGYCAGCACAGGTGGATCCTGACTGCCACGTATTATTTTCCCAAGTGGATAGAGGTTTTCCCCACAAGTATTGCTTCTCATAAGGTGATCATTAGTTTTCTGGAGGATATTATAGTAAKTTTTGGTTTTCYAWATAGAATCATCACTGATAATGCTGTATCCTTCAAAGCCAAACCACTGATCAAGTTTTGTGAGTAGTTCAGAATTTCATTGATCCACTCTACCCATTACTATCCACAAGGCAATGGATTAGCAGAGTCATCTAACAAAAGGCTGATAAAGATCATCAAAATACTGTTAGAAAACAACAAGAAAGCATGGGATTCAAGTCTTAAGTTTTCTCTATGGGTTGACAGGGTGACAATAAAGAGGTCCCTGGGCAACTCCCCTTTCTAGCTTTCATATGGGACTAAAGCAGTTTTTCCTTCTCATCTTGCCCTACCAGTGGCAAATTTATTCCAAGACTGCCAGGAAAAACCTAATGACATGATCAGGAGAATGCATCAGCTGGTCGAATTTCACCAACATAGGGAGCATCTACTAGACAAAGCGCATCAATGTCAACAGAAGATCAAGAAATCCTTTGACAGAAAGGCGATAAAAGAGGATTTACAGCTAGGAGATCTAGTACTCAAATGGGATGCGCCTAGGCAGGACAAAGGAAAACATGGAAAATTTGAAGCCCTTTGGATCGATCCCTTCAATATTTCTGAAGCATTTCCTAACAACACTTACCGATTATAGAATTTGGAGGGTGACGAAGTTTTGGGTGGCCCTGCAAATGGTCAGTTCTTGATTTTTTTTTTTGTTTGAAGCCGCAGACAACGTCCCAACATTGTAAATATTGTTCCTATTTTATGTTTATTTTGGTTTTAGTAGGAGACTCCATGACCCAAATCAAAGGAACTGGAACTACTTTTTCTTGACAGTTTTAAGGGAGCATGCCATCCCCCATGGAGCCAAATGTTATCACATTAACTTGTCAGAGTCTTGCAAATTTTGGTTTTTTTCCTAAGTCTGTAATTTTTGCCTATCTTTCCTCCTCTTACAGACCAACCGTAAGGTTTTTTCCTTTCTCCTTATAGTTTTTCTTCATTTTTCCTGCTTGAGAGGTGTCATCCCTAAGCCTTTCTATTTTCTCTATGGTCAATCACTTTTCTCTCTTTACCTCTATCAATGATCCTTTTTCCTTCATGAGCCCTCAGTCAGTCATCCAAGTATTCATTTACAGAAGACACAGCTGTGAGCACAAGTGCAACACTTAGAGCAGTCTAATATGGACTCAAATCAAGTGATCCAGCAATATCAACCTTCAAAAATAGATTTCCATCAAGCAGATTGGATTGACGGCCATCAGGCGATCAAGATCATAGAGTTATGCAAAGTACAACATCATACAGAGTTCTAAAATCATGAGGCCATCCTAGATGTTGATCTTGGGAAGGACACGTGGCACAATATTATCATTTCACTGACTTGTAGAATGGAGCAATCAAAGGGCAGAGTCACGAGGACTCGCAAAATGAGAAGTCAAAAAATGATCTGGGCTGTCTATTTTAGAAGGACATGTGGCATAGGATCAGTATGGAGAAAGTTGGTTCAGAAAATCCCAAGTGAGAAATGTCGATGGCCCGAGGTTCTAAAATGTCTATATCCATATCGGTCATCCAATCAAAGGGGACTTGTGGCATTGTATCTAAGAGATCTTGATTTCACGACTTGGAGATTTAAGCATGGAGCACAACGTGAGTTCACGAAACACAAAATCACGATGCACCTCAGCGTTGGGTCCACAATCACAGACCATGGGCATATGGAAGCAGGGCCATAAAGCAAGGGAAAGAGCCTATCGAGCAATGGGCGGCTAAGATTGTTCAAGGAAATGATCTTGGATGTCAAGTTCAAATAAAATCTGGCCGTCGATCTATATGGATCATTTTGCGGGATCGAACATCATAATATTTGAAATCAAGAGGAGTGAAGACTCCTAAAGTGTGATATCCCGAAATGTCAGATGGGATATGCGTAAGGTCATGGCCCAAGGTCACGTGGAGCGATGGATAGGATTTGTGATAAGGGCCGAAAGTGCTCATCTTGGTCTCATCAAAAGATCTGCATCGTTTCTAGGCATTGATCATGACTTGAAGGAGTTGTGAACGTCTCCTGGAGCATTCATGGGTGTCCAACTCTATCCTGATCCCGATGAAAGTAGTTAATGGAATTGGGGGGAGTTAGTTGAAACCTCGTTTCACCCCATAAATGGAAAGCATGGAAAAGCCAACCATGGRRGAATTCTATCAACCAAAGGTCCCCTATTAATGGATTTTTCTGCAAAGCCCATACTAATCTAAGATCAWGTCTGACAAAAGAATGCAAGTGCAGACTGATAGAAGAAGGTCTATATGCGAAGCTTTGAATGTAGTATCCAAGTCACACTCTTGGTGGTGGCAGGTTGTTCTGAGTATAAATAATCAGTTTTGATATTTTGTTAGCATCGATGGTAGAGAAAATATCTCATATTGTAAATTTTTAATGAAGATTTGGTTCTTTGGTTATGTGTTGTAGTTTGAGATTTCTTGCTTAATGACAGTCAAATTTATTACTCCATCTTATTCTCCTTTGTTAYTGAAAGAGTTTATGAGTGACTRATTCACATGGATTATTGTGACTTCATTATGATGAATGTTTGATTATAGTGCTTCAATTTCTTTGAGATTTGAATTCAAGAAGATCTTCTGTTTAAGTTTTTCCCTCCTGGGCATGGATGATTTTAGGGGCTRAATTTCGCTCATGGGATAATTTTCCATGGTTTTTCCAAAAATAAGTTTTTCTATTTTAAAAATGATTCACCCAAATTCTATAGGATAAAATTATTTTACCTTAAAATTGCCAAAATTTTATAAAAACTATATAAAATCCTTAGAAATTTGAATATTTTTACAAAAACCATATTTGCCAAGGTTTTTACATTTTAAAATAAATTTCCATCCTTAAAATCATCCCTGCTCTTGGGCTACTAGAAGACCTGATGTCCACAACAGACCTCTACATCTTTCTCACCATATTCTTCCTCCTACTCACCTTTACTACAACCTATTGACTGGTGTTTAACTAAGACCTCACCTGCTTGTGCATACCAGTTCATTTTTCTGAGTTAAGATGATATTTTCTTGAGACTGCGCCCATTTTACCTTTTTATAACCAACCTGTGACATAAAGCTATGATGGGTACTAGGATTACTTTTGATGCAATCCAGAGGTGACTTATGGTGCTAACACTATGCATATGATGTTTTTAATGTGATAATTGGCAATCTGATACTAGGTATGTGATCTACTACTTGATTGAGGTTTCTTGGAATATGTGTAAATTTGATGGAATCAAAGTTGTGATATAGGATTCTAACTTGCATGTATTTGTGGGAGAGGAAAGGATCGTGAACATGGTACACATTATTGATATGCAGGACGATAAGTTGGGAATATAATAGAACACTAAGGTGACGATTGTGGCGGTGAATGGCCTCGACAAGAAGACCAATGATGATTTCATATTCATCTTGGTTGTTGGTGGACGGGCCTAAGCATATTCCACTAGAATGGAGTAGTATATGTGATGGGGTATAGAGGGCCCAAGCAGCCGAAGTGATATTATGGGTCCAATAGTTGGCACTGTTAGCGTAACCAATGTGGTAGGCTGATGGATGACACATATGTAAATAACACGAGTGATAGATCAGACATGAGGAGTGGTGGTAGTAAAGAATACTAAAAACACTACAAATGTGTACAATGAGAAACCTAATGTAGGGGGGATATTATTAGGAATAAAACTTCTTCAAGTACAACCTGTTGACGGGATCCTTGAAACGGAAGCCTTCTGAAAAGGCCAAGATGTAGGCACCTTTAGTGAGGCAATGTTGGATTATTAAGGGGTCATTCCATAATGACTCAAATTTCCCATAGCTAAAATTTTTGTGGGCAATATCATAGGCTAACATGATATCACCTTTGTTGAATGAGTGAAGGTTGACATGGGAGTCGAAGATGGCTTTGGAAATTTTTTTCCGTTGCTTCATTGTGTTGTTATGAAGATCGACGGTCTTCATCAAGTGATTCTAAGGTCAGCAGGCACTAATCCATTGGAGCAGTGTCATGTAAGAGCTCTATGGAAGTGTGTAATGTGGGGATTTCTCACTCGATAGGGAGGGTGGATTCAATCCCATGGATGAGATGGAACAATGTAAAACTGGTGGCAGTTTTGACTCCTATGCGATAATCCCATAAAGCGGAAAACAACATATGATGTCAGTTGCTCTTATGTTTGTTGAAGGTACGTTGTAGCATGGTTTTGAGGACTTTATTTTCAACCTCAACATGCTTATTGGAATGAGGGTAGTATGGGCAGGAAAACTCAGGGGTGAAGCCTGGTTTTGAGGAGAGTTCAACAAAGATCTTGTTCTCAAAATGTTTACCATGATTGGAAACTAATTGTTGGGGGACTTCAAACTAGGTAATGACATGGTTGAAGAAAAATGAATTTTTGTGTTAGTAATGTTGATAAATGTGGGTGGTGATTTGAACCATTTGGTAAAGTAATCCATTTCCACAACAATGTATTTGTGTCCATGAATAAATGGAGGATGGAAAGTCATGAAATCTATGCCCCATTTACAAAAGGGTCTGGTCGTGATGAGTGGGTGTAGAAGAGATAGGGGATATCATGATTTTTTTGCATAAAGTTGACATTTATCGCATCACTTGACAGCCTGGATGTGGTCATGAAACAATGTGGCCCAAAAGTATCCTGCTTGGATAATTTTTTGGGTGGTGGACATACCCAAGAGGTGACCACCGCAAACCTTGTTGTGGAAATGATCCGAATTTTATGAGAAGAACCAAATGACTACATATTATTACCAGATTCTTAACATAGAATAACAGAGATATAGTAAAACTAGTTTTCTATTCAATAAGAAAATAAGCTGAAACTATAAAATGTAGCAGAAAACAAGCTTGCTGGAATGGTAGTGGCTTATCTCTAAGAAGAGATGTGACGGCTACACTCATTCGCAATAAGATGACTACAATGAGTCTCTCAAGAATTTTTACAATAAACACGAGTTTGAAAAACCCTAAACATCCAAAAACCTAACCCTAGGAGATGAAGCGCCAAAAGTCATGTGGGCCCTATTTGGGTGAGTCAATACACCAACTTCCCGGGGTCGTAACTTTTTCATACAATCTTCATTTTAAGCCTATGATATCCCATTGGAAAGATATATCTAAGGAATACAATAGTTGCATGATCACAACATACCCCTTTAGGGCCTCAAAACGGCTCGGGAAGTTCAGGACCCGAAAAACTGCTAAAAATAGTAAATTATCAAAATTGCTAGAAAGTTGTTTTGAGCTAGCTGGAAAAGGTGGGTGGCCATCGATATTCACCTGGATCAATCATCCATCCTTAGGAAGCAATGGTCTCCATTGCGTTGATTTTCCCCATCAGATGAGGAAATTTCTACTGAATTTGGCCTCGGGTGAGCCACTTGCCTTGGTGTAGGAGCTGCCCTGCTTTGACGACTCGATAAAGTTGGAGCCTGTGTTTTTGAGTGCCCTTGATCTGTGTGTCCACAATATGATCACTAGATGCATGTTGTATGCAGTCAGGGTTGATCTCTTTTGGTGTCAGTTGTTCTGCTACGTCTGAGGTGTCCAATAATGGTGGGAAATAAGGCCGAAGGAGGTCCACGTTGAACACTAGGTGTAGGCCAAGGAAAGGAGTAATGTTGAGCACAAAGGAATTATCCCCCATAGTCTTGGTGATGGTGTACGACCCATAACAGAGTGGGAAAATCTTTTGATGGGGTCTTTTAAGGCATTCTTTCTACAAGTGAAACCAAACATTGTCGCCCACCTGAAACTTATGTGGAACCCGATGTTGATCATGGCGCTGCTTGTACATGTCATTGGACTTCTGTAGGATATCATGAACCTATTGGTGGATGTGCTAGATCCTCTCAATGAAACGGGTGGCTTTTTCAGCCTCAGTTGGTGTAGGAGAGAAGTCGATCGAGGTGACCACAAGGGGAAGTGAAACATCTATGGGACCCAATGGTTGGAATCCCAACCTCACTTGAAAGTGGTTGTGGCCAGTTGAGCTATGCAGGGCTTGGTTGTAGCTATGTTGGACATAAGGAAGACTCTCATCCCATCTGCGAGTGTTCTTGGAATTATACATGTGCAATATATGCACAATCATTCGATTTATGACCTCGGTTTGGCCATCTGTTTGGAGGTGGAAGGTTGTGGATTTGGTGAGCTTGGTGTCCAGTAGTGACCAGAGGCTCGACCAGAATGTGCTGAGAAATTGATTGTCCCAATATGAGACAATTGTTTGTGGGATTCCAAAATGTACCCAGAGTCATTCAAAGAAGATCTTGGCAATGGCTTCTGCTGTGATGCTCTTCTTGCAAGCAACCAGAATCGCCATCTTAGAAAAGCGATCAACAACCAGTAAAACACAGTCATTTCCCTGCTTGGTGGATGGAAGGCCCGACATGTAGTCCATTGAGATGGATTCCCATGGCCTATCAAGAGTAGGAAAAGGGTTGCACATGCCCTATTTCTTGGTGGTTGGTTTGGCAATAACACAGGTAGTGCAAGACCTATTATACTTCCTAACCTCCTATCAAAGTTTTGTCTAGTAGAAATGTTTTTGTAGCATCACCACTATCTTTTCAATGCCAAAGTGTCCTACCACCCGGCTATAGTAGGATTCCCAGATCAACTTCACTCGCTCACTTGATGGAACACACATATGGCCCATACAACACAACAACCCATCCTGAAGATGGAAATTACCGACAACTCCTTTGCACCTAACATTTGGTAGGTGGTGGCAAAGTCCGGGTCTGTATCATAGAGTTGGGGGCATCCATAAGTCTCATGGTCGTAGGAGTCTAGCACTRTGGTGAGTGCCACGAMTGGTGGTCTGCTGGGGCAATCAATGATGTGGTTGGTGCTTCCTTTTTTATACTTGATGTTGAGGTGGAATTACTGCAAGTATGTGGACCASTTTTGATGGCAATCATTCTACAATATGCCTTTTGTTTGCATGAACTGCAGTGGCTTATGATCAATGTGGATGATTGTCTCCCCCCCAATAATGTAATGTTTCCACTGGTAGCAGGCTTKCACAATGGAATACATTTCTTTGTCGTAAGTAGGGTATTTACAGACAACTTATGATAGTGTCGGACTATGATAGTCCATGGGGTGGCTATGCTGCGTGAGAATGACACCCACAACATAGTCTAAAGCATCAGTCTCAATCTCAAAGGGATTCTACAGGTCTGGTAGTGAAAGTACTGGGGTCGAGCACAAGCGTTTCTTCAAATCATCGAACGCTTTTTTTTGGGGCTGACCCCACGCAAATTTATCCTTACCACCACCCCTGGTTATTTAGCTGAGGGCCCATGCAATATGGGAGAATCCAAACACAAACCTATGGTATAAATTGGCAAGGCCCAAGAAGATTCAAATCTCAGTGAGTGTGGTTGGGGCTGGGCAGTCACAAATGACTTGGATATTGGTTGTATCCACATGTACGCCATGTTGATCAATGATGTAGCCTAGGTAATGGACCCTGTCCATGCCGAAGGAGAATTTTTCCAAGTTGGCATATATCTTTTGATGCCACAGGGTGTGCAGAACCTATTGAATATGCTGCAAGTGTTCAGCCCAAGTCTTTCTATAAATGAGAATATCATCCAGATACACCACTAAAAAAGTATTGGTGAATGGTCATAGGATATCATCCATCATCCTCATGAAAGTGTTTGGAGCATTTGTTAGACCAAAGGGCATGACCAACCATTCAAAAAGGCCTTGCTTTGACTTGAAGGAGGTCTTCCATACATCTGTCTGTTCTCTCGGGACCTGGTGGTAGCCGAACTTCAGATTAATCTTACTGAAGTATTTGGCCCTCATGGGTTGATCAAGGAGGTCGTTGATTTAGGGAATCGGGTACCGGTATCTGACTATGATTTTATTCAGAGCCCGATAATAAATGCAAAGTTGCCAAGTTCCATGTTTGTTCTATACCAGCATGATTGGGATCCCACAAGGTGATGAGCTGGGATGGATGTGCCCCTTGTGGAGAAATTCTTGGATTTATCACTTCATCTCCTCATTCTCTAACAGAGAGCGGTGATAGACTAGCCCATTGGGAAATGATGCGTTAGGGGTCAGATCGATGGGGTGCTTGACCTGGCAGTGCAGAGGTATCCTGGTAGGTGAGGAGAAGATATCTAAGTATTCTTCCATGACCTTATCTACTTGCTTCTGCTACATGGAGAGGTCGGCCATAAAGACCCTAGATGTGATTGTGATTTTTCTCTCATTATGAGAGTGAATCATGAAGAAGACAAACTTCTCCATCTGAGAGATGACCTTCCTACATTTCTTAGCAGAGATCAAAGAAATAACACTAGGTGGGACAACCTCAAGTATCCTGTACAATTTCCTGTTCAAAGTAATAATATACAACATGATGTTTCCATAAATAAGGTTGGCCCAAAAGAACATCACAAACTTTGAGAGGAGCGACATCACACAATACCTCGTCTTTGAAGGGCTTGATTTCATATGACAGTTGACATTGTTGGATGGCACAGATATCGCTTCCTTGGTAGAGCCATACAATGGTGTATGGTTGTGGGTGTGGCGTTGTCGGTAGGGATAGCCTTTTGATGAACTCTACTGATATGAGCTTCTTCTAGCTACCTCTATCAACGATGAAGTGCACCAGGGTGCCTTTTACCCATATCAGTGAATGGAAGAGGCACTCTCCTTCTTCTGGATCATCTGGTTCACCGTGTTGGATCTTGGTGGTAGCAAGGGTTGCACTGGGTTCCATGTCAATGATCTGTCTTCCCCTATCTAGTTCTGACTCAGAGTCGAAACCCACATCTAATTCATAGGCTTTCACTTCAGCCACCAGCATCTTCTTTGAGCGACAATCAATAG
>JASDQU010295917.1:2294-14148 GCA_032191745.1 Picea mariana | reverse complement strand
TTAGTTTAAATTCATTTTTTATTTTTCTAGATTTTGTTTTATTCACAATTTTTAGGTTATTAATTTAGGTTTCTTTTTGTTTCACAGGTTTCTATTATCAAATATTTGATACGGATCTGATCATGGCTTGATTTTATTATCCAAATACGTTCAAGATTATTGATCCAAAAATAATTTTGGATTTCTACAAATAATTTTATGAGCAACAACAGATAAAATTTGGAAAGGCGTCAAGATTAGACACACGATTTTGCAGGACTGATTGCAGCCAAACCGTGAGGAATTTAGAGAAACGGTTGAAAACCCAGAACCAAAATGAACCCATTTACCTTCCATGTGGAGATTTTCCCAAACAAATGCACGGTTTGAGATATATTTGGGTCTTTTTTGGAGGAAAATTTCAGGTGGCGAAAATTAATAGTGACGCCCAGACTGTTCATTCATTTTATAAATATATGAGAAAGATCAAAGCCACGGAGGATGAAAGAATTAGAGAGGAGGATTTTAATCCTTTATCTTTTGTATATTATTGATTTTTGTAAACTTTTTATTTCTTTTCAAATGGAGTAATGGATGGCTAGAATCTTTGGGAGAATGGACGAATATTTTCAAAGAAGAATATGGAATTCCAGGTTGCTTAATGGATTTTGTCTTGTAAGTAAAATGGTTTTATTTTCATTATAATATATTCATATTCTTTGAATAATTGATTATGCATTGATTTAAATAGCTTTAGTTTTTTTTTTATCAATACATGGTTAATTATTATCATTTATGTATTAATTTTTCCAATCTTTAAAGTCTATTATCCAAAAGAATTCTTCCAGGACTATAGAATGGACAAGTGATACCAAAAACTTAATAGAACGACATATATGCATTTTGGCTTTAGCCTTTTGTTTATAATGTTGTTATTTATGTTTTTTTTAATCCTGTTACATGTGCAGGTCTGATATCTTTAGATTAAATGATCTGTGATGTGTAGGAGGTTCATATTATAAATACCATCTATTATTTGCTCCTCAAAATACAAATGCTGTGAATATATCTTCGATTTAAACAATGATATTTATCTTTGAATTTTAAATTGAATGATAAAATGCATAGATTGCTTCCAGATTTATCTTGCTGTAATCATGTATATTTATGAGATCACAGGTTTATGTTTGTGTTTACTTTTCTGTCATTAAAACCTAAGCTACCAATACATGTTCTGAATTTATTTAGAACAATCATAAGGTTCATTGCAGATTTCTCTCTTGGACATGGCAGTTGGATGTTCACCACTCATGCAGATGCTTGGATACACCTCACTAATTCATTGACAGGATAGCTTCTTTGTATTTTTCTGTCATTTACATATCATTGAAACTAGAATGTATGGTTCAACTTTGACTATCCACATGTTCATGTTTCATCAACTTTTTTTTGAAAGATTCTTTAAATTTGTAAAAGAAAAACAATAAATATTTTTATGTGCTTTCTTTATCTACTTCCTAGAAGCAATCATTTTTCCATTGATTTTCATAAGTTTCGATTAAAACTTGCATCTTGTAAATCATGTAAATAAATGAGACTTGTATATCTTTTGCTTAAATATAACTATTACAGTTACATTAGAGCATATGTACATATATATAGTGTTTAGTAATTAGTTAGTTATTTCTCTCTTTTATTTACTTCTTTTAGGATTCTTAGATTGGCTAATGGAGCCATTAAACTCATCAGAACGAGTTACACCAAATGGCTTGGGTTATTTAGACAACCCTGGACTGGACTCGCGCTTCCAGTTGACGGACGGTCAATTTCGCCCGTCAACACGACCTTCGTTTGTTTTCACCTCCCCCTCGACCTACATATCTTTATCGGTGGAGAGGAGGTCCGAAAAGTTGTTTTTCCTCACCCCATAACCACCTAATGTGGTATTCCCTCATCATTTCAGATACCCCCCTTCAACTATCACAAACCGCCTACTACCCCCTCCAAACTATGCCTAACTCACTCCCGATACTGCCCTTTCCCCTGCTACTTCCCCTCTCCCTACACGACACCTGTCCCCACACCTCCTATCTGTTAGAAAATTAACTCCTTCCCTATGACTGTTAGTTTTCCCCGTAACGGTCCCGTGCCCTAACAGATATCCCTGCACATACAAAAAACCCTCATTTTCCCCATCGTTACACTATTTGCTGACTGAGAACTCGTGAAGACCGAGCAAATATTTTTGTTAGACTACTACCGCCATCACTTACCTTCAACTCGAGAGCTATTTTCACGATAATTACAAAATTTCTAACCCATTCTATTGTTAGTTTTTCAATTATGGCTCCCAAAGGCAAGTTTGTCGATGCTTCTGAAAATTGAATGGTTCCCCCTCCAATTGACCTTGACCACATTCCTATGGCGGATAGAGATTATAAAGTTGCATAACCTACGTGTGAATTCAATTTATTCTAATTACATTGTTGGATGAAGGATAATTTCCTTGACCAGAGTGATGAAATTGGACTCTGGGAATCCAATTTACCCCTCTACATGTTTCTCCAAACCTACATTTTCCCTGAATTTGTCCTTAAATGCCAAGCTAGTTATCTACCAAGCCAAAGAGCCATTGCATCTCGCAATGGTGAAATTCTGTTTACAATTACTCCTGAGACCATTAAACAAATGTTGCAGATCCCTCAAAATAACTCCACCACCCCTTTCTCTATCAAATCCATAAATGAATTACATCATAAATTGACCTTTTCCCAGAGAGCCCAATTTTTTGATATTTTCCTCCCTAAAAATGCCCAACTGTCTAAGAAAAATCCACCATACCCCTCTTCTATTTTTCCAGAGAAGGCTAATCATATTATCTCCATGCTCTCATGTCTATTAAAATATTATTATGATGAATGGGTAGATGAACCTATTTTAGGTTTTATGTCCATTTTCTCTATAAAAGAAAAGGTTTCTATGAACTTCAATTTCAGTGAATTCTTGGCTGACAACATTCATGAACAATTTCTTAAGTTTCAAACTGAAGGAATGTTCAAGTATTCTTCAATTTTGGTTTATATGTTCATATTCTATCAAACAAACAAGTTCCCTTTCACACTCCAGAAGCTAAATGAACAAGGAAGCTAGCTCACAGTCAGTCATCTTTTGGACTTCATTGGTGAGAAAGAGATTAGTGGAGTACAGTTTCAAAGATTTTATTGATCAATTCATTTATCCATCTACTTGTTTACTAAGCAACAGTACAGAAACCAGGGTTAGTGAAGAAATTCAGAAGGTTTTACATCTAACTGAGTAGGCCAAGACAGGTGACTAGTATTTATACCAAAATTATACAAAAATAAGGGTGTATGGATGTGAGTTGCCACCAAACATGTTGCCTAAATACTTCCCAATGAGGATTTTTGCATTGGAATACATAAGACATATGATCATTTTAGATGAAATCCACTTTGTAGCAGCCAAGAAGAAATCTCAGTTCATAATTAAAACTTAGATAGGACCATTTATTTGCAACAACAGAGCAACAGGTGAAGAAACAAACATCCTCTTAAAACATTTGGAGTTTCCTCTAAGATTAACATTTTCATATGACCCATTTGGAATTATTTTTGAGCTGAGGACCAAACAAAAGACTATTCCCTTTGTGCACACACAAAATCCAGAGATTGAAAAATACATGAACTAGGCTGAGTGGGAAGAGAACACCTTGCAAGAAGCAGAAGAATAGATTTTGTCTATGACCACTTCATAGACCATCACACCTCATAAACAAGTAGAGAAAAGATCAAGGAATGAAGACTCTCCTTTAGTCACATAGGTCTCAACATATTATTTTCAAATATATAGGAAGAAGACTAAAACCATTCCTACAACAAGTTTTCTTAAAGAGGAGAAATGTAGTCTACAATAGTCTTGGAAGGACCACACTCTTTGGCACAGTCAGCCAATTTTTTTACAGGATCTCCATCATCATAAGCTTCACAAAGGAATCCATACACAACTCTAACATCTGAATCAATTCATGGAGAAAAGGAGTCAATTTTGTTTTGATAAGTACAAGGAAATTAAGAAAAATAATGAACTTCTCAAAAACAATACTTATACTCAATTTTGGAAACAAACTTCTACTGCTCAACAAAGAATTTTGTCATTTTTTGACACAGAGAAGGGAAGAATGCAAATGGAATTCTTACAGGCACAGGTCCCCTATCCAAATACAATAATTGATTACAAGAAGAATTCATTTAAATTTTATATAAAGGATGTCCATCCTATTGATTAGATGGATATGCACAAACAAACATGGGAGATGATTTATTCAAACCTGACAAACACTACAATGAAAACTTCCAAATTAGAGGTATCATTGACTAATATCCAGTCTCAATTGAAGATTGAAAAGATCTCTTCTTTGTCCAAGGATAATAAGATAAAATCATTAGAGGAATTAGTACTCAATATTGGATATGACCCAGCTAATGTCAAAGCAACATAAGAGTTGATTAAGAAGAAGAATGTTGACATAACATCAATCGGGAAACAATTGAAACTACCAGCAACAAAGGATTCACAAACTAAAGAGGTGGCTGAGACAGAGAGACAAAAAAATTAAATGCTCAAATTGATTATGGAGAAAAATGCACAGATTAGGGAAATAGAAGCATAGATGGATAAGCCGATCAAGGAAAAAGAGAAGAATGCACAGTTGGCCATAGTTCCACTAGATGCAGTTTCCTTGACAGATATAAGAACAACAAAAGTTTCTACATCAACATCAACCCCAACACAAACTTCAGATGCCTCAGATAAATTGGTGAAAGCTATGGAGAACATGTCCATACAAGGAGTAGAAATCAAAAAGTTATAGGAAGAATTAAAGTCATTACAGGAACAAAAAGAAAGGATTGAGACCTTTCATCAAGACAAAATACATAAATCTTAGAGGCTCAACCAACGACTACAATAGTTAGGAAAAGAAACATCCATGGCTAATACCTTAGCCCAAGCTAAGGAAAATATATGGATAGACATCAATAAATGCATGACAGAGATTTGGCCTTCTATACAAATTATCTTTGAGCAACATGAGTTAATTCAGAAAGCTAGAGGAGCCATTGAAAGAATTAAGGAATAATTGGGAGAAAAGCCAACAGAAGCCACATATCTCATCAGGTTTCTAAATTCTAAAAACAAATAAGAGTTAGAGGAGCTAGAGATAGAAGACAAAACTGAAACTATCTTGGAATAAAAAAGGTTCTAACTAAGAAAGGCCTTACGTTGCAATTGGAAGAAAAAATTCAGGTTATGGAAATAGGTGTGAAGAGGTTCTTCAACAAGTTTGAGGTGCTAAACAATAAAGGACTACCTAGTTTATTAGTGTTAAATGACAAGTTATTCACCTTGCTTGATTATAACTAGAAATTAAAGACAATGGTAAAGGATAATTCAAAATTCGCAGGAATGCAAGGAAGAATCACTGGGAAAGCATTCCTGGAAACACTGCAGTTTGATTTGAACATTCAACATGAGATCAAACACATTTTTATCACCAAATCCACCTTTGCTAAATACACATAGGTGGATGAAATTTACAAGAAATTTCTCAAAATATCAATCCCAAGTGAAAAAAGGTGGGACAAATTGTGCGAGTTACTTGAGTAAAGATGGGTTCTACTCTTCAGCAAAAAGGATCAACAACTAAGAAGAAGTCAAAGGGACAACTTATCAACAATTTCCATCAAAATAGCGCTAGAAATTCGAACAGATATGAAACATTCCTATATTTTTGTAACTAGAGATATAGTTAGTTTAGATATTCCTAAAATATATCCTGATCAATTATGACATGATATTTTGTAAATAAATGTATAAATGCTTATCATTTCAAAGTATGAAGGGTTTATTTTTGCATCCAAGAAAGCTATTTTGTATGATTCAAGTGGATTGACTAGTAATAAAAAAAGGGCTCTTCCACAAGATTCTCATGCCAAACTGTTGGTGAAGTGCATCTATCTACATTTATGTTTTCCTTTCTCTGTTATCATTCTTATATGTTTCTAATCCTAATTATTCAAAAGAAGGTTGACGAACATAACTTATTTTAATATACTATGTTTCTGGATTTGAATAATTTCTATGTTTTCAACTAAAATTAAGTAAAATGAATTACTAATTGCTCTTTTACTTGACGAAACTCCTTTCACTTCTTCCTATTCACTTCATCCAAATTTACAAGATCCAAACAGTTTAACTACCTTTCCCTTTGAAGAAACGTTATAAAAATATGAAACTGATCCTTATTTTAAGAGACATACCCCATATCCCAATGGTAATTTAAGCATTTAATCAACCACACAATTCAAATCAAAGAAACAAATCGTGAACTATCATAGCTAGCCTAATATTTTAATCTAAACAAATCTAAATATTACAGAGATATCCCTCTCTGAAGCTGGTAGGGATAGATCCCAGCTTCCAAAGTGGTTTTTTGGTTACCTCTGTCATTTCTTCTACAACCTCTAGAAATTACAGAGTGATAACACGGGCCTCTGCAATCTTTCAACCTTCTGGAGTACGTTTCACCGAAGTGCTTATTATCACTTTCTGCTTGATAACCTACACATGTCCAAGAGATAGGACTGTGGGATTAACCATTCCAAGAATTTGTTTTGTCAATGATCTAGACCATGAATATTCCTTCTTGAAGGATGGTCAGATCTTACTTCGGAGCTTCGGGACTTCGGGGGTTAGGAGGTCCGGGTAATTGTTGTTCCAATTTCCACCATAGTTGGTCAGCGCCGAAGTGGTCAACTTGGGAAAGCTTACATCATGTTTTGATCTAATAGTCATGTGAGAATCTGGAGGATCTTAGATCAACGGTTTACAATTGACTTTAGCCTTCGACACTTCAGGCAATTGCTCGTTTCCCTGAAGGAGAAACTCCTGGAGTGACGTAACTTGTTGATGTCACTGGCCAAGTGGCTTCCATGTGTCACCTATATTTGTGACTTTTAAAGTTCCAACTCTACCTAGACACTTTTCACCATCTGATTGCACCACGTGTCCTTGCTGACGTGGATCTCCTAATGTGTCACATGTCCTCCTCCTGGATCTAAAGACTGTGATCAGCTCTATATCAATGGTATAGATTCATTTCGACCTTTGGGACTTTGGGTTATCCGTTCCCAATTCTCAATTTCCTCAAAGTGAGATTCCCCGAATAAAACTTGAGCAACTTGACTTCATCTAACGGTCCATATTTGACACGAAAATCCTAACACGATCCAACGGTTCTTGGGATTTCGGCTATTTCAGGATCTCGTGAATTCTTTATCCAACGACTGTGATTAGTTCTAGGTCAATGGTCTTGATTCATTTCAACATTTGGGAATTTGGGTTAATCATTTCGATTTCTCAATTCTCCCGAAGTGAGATTCCCTGAATAAACTTCAAGCAACTTGACTTCATCTAACGATCCATTTTTGATGCAAAAATCTCAACACGATCCAATGGTTGTCGAGATTTCGGCTATTTCGAGATCTCGTGAATTCTTGATTCAACGATTGTGATAATCTCTTAGATCAACAATCCATATTTATTTCATCCTTCAGGTCTTTAGGTTATTCATTCCCAATTCTCAATTCTCCCAGAGTGATATTTCTTGATTAAACCTCGAGCAAGTTGACTTCATCTAATGGTCCCGGTTTCTCCTGAAATCTACATCAGTGGACATGATTCTCCCTCGATTCATTTGTAGTTTTACTATGGGGATTTAAATCTTGATCATGTTTTCTGCAATGCACTTTGCCTTCTGATTTTTTTTTGGTTTTGTACTTGGATTCTAACTGATCAAGATCATTGATTTGTTGGGAATTTGATCCCGATGGTGTTTATGCATTGTGATGATCTTGTAAAATCTAATACGCTGCCTCTCTTGAAATTTAGGTAGATTCCTCTACATGTTGTTCATAACAACTTCATCATTACATCATAATGACATTGACTGTTGACATCAATGACAACATGTACAACAATCTCCCCCTTTGTCATTGGGGGCAACATCCTAACTTCATACATAAACTCCCCCTGTGATGATTCTTCTCTCCTCTGAAGTTACTCTCCCTCTTTGACATCAATGAAAGAGGGGATCTTTCTTCGCTCCCCCTAATCATGTACCCCTTATGATACAATTTTATGTTTTTTGAATTACTCCTAATTTATGTCGAAGATTTTCAAAAGTACTCATTGGCAAAGGTTTTGTGAAAATGTCTGCAATCCATTGTTTGGTGTCTAGATACACTATTTTAACTATTTTTTCGATGACCTGATCTCTTAGGAAATGATATTTAATTGGGATGTGTTTGGTTTTAGAATGCCTGACTAGATTTTTAGAGATACTTATGGCACTAGTGTTATCACAGTTAATAGTAATGAGATTGTTATATCTTATTTGTAGGTATTCTAAAGTTTACTTCATCCAAAGAACTTGTGTGTAGAAGGATGCATCAAAAATGTATTTTGCCTCTGTTGTAGAGAGTGATGTGGATGTTTGTTTCTTGATTGCCCATGCTACCAGAATTTTTCCTACGAAAAATTCTCCTCCAATGGTGCTTTTCCTATCATCTATGCTACCGGCCCAATCTGCATCAATATATGCATTTAGATTGAAGTATTTATATTTTGGATACCATAATCCAAGTTCTAGGGTGCCTTGAAGGTATATGAATATTCTTTTTACTACTTTTAAGTGAGTTTCTTTATGTGCATATTAAAATCTCCCCATGAGTCCTACAACCTGCATGATGTCAGTTCTTGTTGCTGTTGAGTATAGCAAAATTCCAACCATTGATCTATACATCATTTGGTCCACTTTTGGTGAGTCATATTCTAGACTTAGTTTACATCCAGTGACCATATGAGTATCCATTGGTTTACTGTCTTCCATTTGAAATTTATTCAACATTTCCTTGATATATTTGGTCTGGGAAACAAATATTTCATTTTCTGTTTGATTTACTTGTAAACATAAGAAAAATGACAGTTCTCCAAGCATAGACATTTCAAACTCTTCTTGCATTTTGGTTGCAAATTTTCTTCTTAGTGTAGTAATATTACTCCGAAATATGATGTCATCTACATATAACACCACAACAATCATGTTTTGATCCTCATTTTTGATGTATAGGTTGGTGTCAGTAGTCCCTCTCTTATATCCCTATTTTTGTAGGTACTGATCAAGCCTACAGAACCATGCTCTAGGGGATTGTTTAAGACCATACAGGGCCTTTTTCAATTTGCACACATAGTACTGATTTTCTGATAACAAGAATCCTTCTGGTTGCTCAACATAGACTTCTTCTTCTAGTGTTCCATTAAGGAATGCTGATTTGACATCCATCTAATAGATTTTGAAATTTCGGAAGCATGCAAATGCTAGGAACATTCTGATGGACTCAAGTCTTACTACTGGAGTGAAAGTTTCTTCAAAATCAATACCTTCTACTTGGGAATATCCTCTGCAAACTAATCTAGCTTTGTTCGTTATAATCTCTCCATTTTTATTTAGTTTGTTTGAAGATCCACTTGGTTTCTGCCACATTCTTGTCCTTGGGTTTTGGAACTAGTTCCCAAGTCTGATTCTTCTTTATTTGATCTAGTTCTTCATTCATTGATTTTATCCAATCTTTAATTTTGAAAGATTCATTAACTGACTTAGGTTCTATTAGGGATAACATTGCTTGTTCTGAGTCAAAAGCAAGTTTCCTTCTTGTTTCCACTCCTGCACCTTTATCTCCAATAATCTGGCTTTCAGGATGATTCTTTTGAACTCTTTTTGATGGATCTCTTGGCAAGGGAATTTATTCTTTGTCTTCTTCATCAGTATGAGGTTCATTTTCCCGTGTTTCATCATTATCATCTTCTTGCTGAGATTCTACATCATCATCTTCCTGCTGAGATTTTACATCATCATCTTCTTGTTGATATTTTTTATCAATGCATTGGGATATTCTCCTTTTTAGATAATCTATATTTACATTGACACTTTCCACTTTATTTAATAGTCTAATATTATAACATATGTATTATTTCTTATTATATGAATATCCTAATAATATTCCTTCATCAGATCTTGGATCAAACTTTCCTAGGTTATTTTCATTGTTCTTTATGTAACATTTACTTCCAAAAGTTCTAAAGTGTTTTACAGATGTTGGCCTCCCAAACCATAGTTCATAATGGATTTTATCATGATTGGGTCTCAACTGATCTCTATTAAGTATGTGAACTTCTTTTTAGATTTCATATCTCCATAATTTGTCTGGAATTTTAGCTTCATTTAGCATGGTTCATGCAACTTCTTGAACTGTTTTGTTTTTCCTTTCTACCACTCCATTCTGTTGAGGAGTCCTGGGAGCTGAAAACTGTCTTTTAATACCATGATTTTCATAGAATTGAATGAGCTCTTTAGAGGTGAATTCTCCTCCATTGTCTGATCTCAGACATTTAATTTTGAGATCTGTTTCATTTTCTACAAGGGATTTGTATATTTTAAATTTCTCAAAGGCTTCTGATTTTTATTTTAGAAACAATACCTAGGTCAATCTTGTGTAATCATTAACAATCAACATAAAATATTATTCACCATAAGTAATTTTGGTTCTGGTTGGTCCACATATATTTGTGTAAATAAGCTCTAACGATTGTGTTGTGGAATTCTCTTTTGTTTTGAACCTAACTCTTGTTTGCTTTCCTATTTGACAATGTTTACAAATAGAATCTGAAGGCTTAATCACTTTTGGCAGGTCCCTAACTCCCTTTTACTCATTTTATTTGATCAAGTTGTCAAAGATTAAATGTCCCAACCTTCTATGACATAGCCAACTTTCATCTACTTGGCTTAAACAACATTTTTCTTCTTCTTCTATATTAAGGATGTACACATTGCTAGATGTTGGTGCAAATGCCACTAGCTTTCTAGTGTCCTTTTTTCTGTTTTCACATTTCTGAGAATCAAAAGTAAGTATGTGACCCTGATCACATGTATGACTTACACTTAAGAGATTTGGTTTGATATTTTCTACCAAAATTACATCTTCTGCTTTGGTTTTATTATTTCCTAAACTAACAGTGCCTTTTCCCAGTGTCTTAGCTCACATGTTATCTCCAAAAGTTACTTTTCCTTTTCCTTTCTTATTTAACTTTGATCTCCAGTCATGTGTTTGGAACATCCACTATCTATATACTACTGACATCCTTGATTTGTTGCATATAAGGCTACATTGCACTCTGTTTTCTTTTTCTTCCATTCCTTTTGATTATGGAAAATATTTGTCTTTTTATCATATTTTGGCAATCTACATTCACTGGTTTTATGACCATAGTTGTTGCATTTTTTTCATTCACTATTGAAGTCTTGCAAAGGAGAAAATGAGTTATAGTTTCTCTTCTCTGTATTGTACTTGTTGTTCTTATATATTTGGACATTTCTATGATTGTATTGTCCATAAGCTTTGCAGTGTACTTCCTTATGTCCAAAATTATTGCAAGAGTAACAATATCCAATAAATAGATATTTAGGGGGATTCCTTATAATGGTTGTATTTTTCTTGTCATCTTTTACTCTAGTAGGGAGGATTGATTTCTTTTTATGTGTAACAGTTTTCAATGGTATCATCTTTGCCTTACTATCTTCTTTTCTTAATGAGTTTTTTAGAGCATCTGCGTAATTGAATGGTTTCTTGACAGATCCTTGTGATGTAGAAGTTGAGACTTGAGTGTATCCCAAACTAGTCTTGTTTTTTGGTGACCTTTGACTACTGAGAATTTCATCCAATATCTTTGAACTATTTCC
>JASDQU010295912.1:0-11076 GCA_032191745.1 Picea mariana | reverse complement strand
GAATCGTTGATGTAAAGTCGGATCGTGGACTCGGTATATTCTGTTTAGCTGCGACACAACCAGTTGAGCGTCTAGATAGACCCAGAGACGAGAGATACCCAATGACAAAGCGTCACGAAGCAACTCAATAACTGCACTATACTCAGCAACATTATTTGTGGTGTCGCCTAAGCATATCCCTCCGGAAGATAACCACTGACCCTGTGGTGTAAAGATTACCCAAGCTGTGGAGGCAAGCCTCCGCATGTGTCGACTAGCACCGTCCACATACCCAATGAACACCTCGGACTCACTTGACATCTGCCATAGTGACAAAAGATAACATCAATGACACGTCCATAACACGGTTTTTCCCAAAAGAAATGTAAAAAGTAATAGCACAAAGACTATACATATGTTACAAAAAGTTACCCACAGTGACCACGCTATGAGTAATACTTCTTGAGGTAGAGCCCATTTCTAGGCTCCGCCAAAGCATTCCCTTCGAAATCGACCAGATGATAAGCGCCCTTTTTTAAAACCTCCTTAATAATGAAGGGTCTGAACCACATGGGTTTAAACATGCCTGCCCCTAGGGGCTCCTTATCTTGGTCGTAAACCAGGACAAGGTCGCCCTTAGAAAAAATCTGAGGACGAACAGACCTATCATATTTACACTTGACCTTATGTTTATGAGCCTCGTTGGCCAGGGTCGCATCGCGACACTATTCATCAAGCTGCTCAAGGTGTACTAACCGTTCTTCAAGTGGAGAAGTGTCCGGCAATAACTGTATTGCCAATTTCAGAGACGGAATTTGACATTCGATGGGCAAGACTGCCTCCAGGCCGTAAACGAGTTGGAAAGGTGAGAAACCGGTTGCAGTCTTAACTGATGTTTGGTAAGCCCATAATGCTGAGTATAACATCAAATGCCAGTTTGACTTGGCTGAGTTGATGGTTCGCTGTAGCATTGTCTTAAGTGTTTTGTTAACAGCTTCCACCTGCCCATTGGCTTGGGGGTAGTAAGGTGATGAATGTTCTTGCCGTAACCCAAGCTTTGATGTTAACTCAGACATCATTTGATTCTGAAAGTGATTTCCATGGTCAGTGAAAATCTCTCTCGGGACACCAAACCGTGCTATAATCTGGTTAAATAAGAAGAGAGCTGCAGTCTCTCCATCATCTTTAAACATTGACATAGCTTCGACCCACTTAGTGAAGTAGTCGACAGTGACGATGATATAGCGGTGCCCCCTTGCTGACAGGGGGTTGCATGTAGTGTAATCAATCCCCCACTTCGTGAAGGGACCAACTGTGATGACAAGAAACATGGAAGCGGGATGTGCCCTCATCTTCCGTGAGAAGATTTGGCATGGATGGCACTTCTTGACCGACTCGATACAATCTTTAATAAGTGTGGGCCAGAAGTAACCTGCTCATAAAATCTTTTGGGCTATTGCCAACCCAGATAAGTGACTGCCACAAGCTCCTGTATGACAATCGTTGAGCATTATGATGGCCTCCTCATGAGTGAGACACCAACGCAAGACGCAGTCTACACCTCTCCGATACAACGTATCATTGAGTATGAGATAGTTCGTAGCCTGATGGCGTATCCGCCGATGCTCATCACGAGAAGCAGAGGTAGGGCACTTCAAAGTCTGGAGATAGATCAATATATCTCTGTACCAGGGGTCTGACGATTCGATCAAAAACATATCCCCCCGGATAGGCGATTCCTCAGGCACAACGTCACCCGACTCAACCGGAAGTTCCGAAATAAGTTCTGCGAAGACCAATGACTTCTTGGACTTTGCTGAAACGAAGTCTAAGTCAAATTCTTGGAGGATGACCATCCATCTACTGATTTTTTTGCCGATAACTCGTCGTGTCAACATGTACTGGAATGGATTCACGACAGCTACGACGGTGGTCTTGCGAAATAGAACATAGTGACGGAACCGTTGAATAGCATGAACTGCTGCCAACGCAAGTTTTTCGAGATGGGTATAATTAAGTTCCAGTCCTACGAGGCCTCGGCTCAGGTAATAGATCATGTATTCAGAAAATGAATCATCTTCCTAAACTAAAACCATGCCTATGGTTGACTCTGCGGCAGCTAGATATAATAGGAAATCCTTGTTATAATTCGGTGGCCGTAGTAGAGGTGCGGTTGTAAGAGCATGTTTCAATGCGTCGAAAGAGCGTTGCGCTGCTTCATCCCAAAAAAAGGGAACATCTTTCTTCAATAAACGCATGAAGCCTTTGGTGATTTCGGCATAGTTGGCGATGAAGCGTCGTAAGAAGTTTGCCTTGCCTTGAAGACTCTGAAGTTGTAAGATTGTGCGTGGGGGGGGCAACTAGACTATTGCCTCCACCTTTAGAGGATCCACCATGATCCCTGTTGTTGATACAATGAAACCTAATAGTCATCCTGACGTGACGCAAAAGCTGCACTTGTTGGGATTCAAGCGAATCCTGAAGTAGCGACATCGTTCAAAGATTAGTCGGAGGTGCATAGGATGATTCTTTCGCTTGCGAGAGCGTGATGCTAAATCATCTAGATAGGCCTCGACTATGTGTTTGAGATCATGAAACACAAAATATATGGCCCGCTGGAAAGTGGCTCTAGCATTCTTGAGACCAAAAGGCATTTTACGATAGGCGAATGTACCCCACAGACAAATGAATGCCGTTTTGTGTTGGTCCTCAGGCTTGATTTGGATTTGATTATAGCCTGAAAAACCATCCATGAATGAAAAGGGTTCACAACCGGCACATTCATCAATGATCTGGTCGATGAATGGGGTTGGATAATTATCTTTCGGACATGCCTTGTTCAATTCACGGAAATCGGTACATACGCGAATCGTGCCTTGTTTTTATCGACCGACACGGGGTTTGACACCCATTGAGTCAAATGTATAGGGTAAATGAACCCTGCCTTAAGCAATTTCTCAACCTCAGCCTTGATGGCTACTGCTTTCTTAGGATTAACTGGACGAAGTTTTTGTCAAACAGGCTTAGCATCCGGGTACATTGTGATTTCATGTTCAACTATCTTTGGATCGATGCCTGGCATTTCCTCATAAGACCAGGCAAAAACGTCGTGGAATTCTTTGAAAAGATTCGTGTAAATCTAAATCTCTTCGGGGGAGAAATATGCTCCGACGAAGACATTCTCCACAACGCCAGGGTTTCGGGAGATATCGATAGGTATAGTTTCAGCGATAGTCGCCATATTCCCCTCAGCATAAATTTCCTATGTAGCTAAGAGGTTAATAGGACACGACTGATCTCCCGTCAAGGTGGTAGTGAATTCTCCTGCCTCAATTCGGTGTAACGCTGGGAGGAAATATGATCTGTGATGAAGATCGTCCCAAGGTTTGTCCAGACTAGTCATTGCTTCGATTACAGCTTCGTCAGAAGGTAAGACTAAGTCTAACGAATCGGTGGTAGCAAGAGAACCTTGAGCCCAAATAGGCTCTGGAAGTGGATCCAACTCTTGTGTAAGAGTTAGATCAGGGGTAGCTGAAGCTTGCTGGACTAAGGAGTACGCTACTTCAGCAACCGACAAGGGCATGGACATGCCGGAGTGCCCTTTATCATCCATCGTGGCTGATGGGGAAGGAAGAATCCACGGATCCTCAAAGTAAGTCGTGTGGAATGACGAAACATGGAAAATCTTAGCCTTGTGGTGAGTCGATATAAACTTGACATCGCCTTGAGGAGGTGGGTAATCGAAAGTACCCATCAAAGATGGGCACAAACCAACTCCTATGTTAACGACACCAGCTTGAGGATTATCTACCATGGGAACCGTGGATGCCCCCAAGGCCGGGTCAGGCCGAGAGAAGGACAACTGATCAATGGTCACTATCCGGCCTTCATGTGGAAACAATAAGACTCGGAAAATTTTAGCGACCACCGCTTGCATGACATAAGTCCAACTATGACCTAACAAGAGATTGTAGTCGATGGGGGCATCGACTACCTCTACTTCGACGCACACGGTCATTCCCCCTAACTACACTAGGAAAGAAGGAATGATGCCATGTGGTTGGAAAGAACGACTGTCGAACGCAGTGAGGAGAGTAGGTGATGAAGACAACTCAGGCTGACCAATGGATTTCCATCATGCTAACGACATAACGCAAGTTGAAGCGCCCTCGTCGACCACCGTGCGGTAGATATTCCATGTAAAAGTTTTCGTGGGGTGAGCCACTACTATCTGAAACGCGACGTGGTAAGGCAAACGAGGTTTCAAGTCAGTCATATCTAACATGATGGTACTCGGGTTACAAGTCTCAGTAGAGCCTAAAGCAGTCAACAAGGCTTTCCTCTGAGCAGGGCAACTTTGGAGGACCTCCAAAGCAGACATAGCACAAGGGGTTTGTGATAAATCTTCCACCACAGAGTAGTTCTGGGCGGCCCTTGCATTTGGATTGTGAGAAGCCCTCTTAAACGTACCCTTTGGAATGCGTGTCATTATTTCACCCAACGTCTTCTCGATCTGTAGAGGAAGAGATGGGATCTCAGCTTCTTTGCCCTTCTCAGAGGCACTTGGTTTGCTATAGTCGTGCGCTCTAGTCGTTATCAAAGCATCACTTCTAACCATATATACATTCGCGGAAGAGGAATTACTTGGAGGAGGGCAGTTTTCCTGGCTGCCCCCTTCAGCACTTGCAGAGGATTGAGTTAAATTTTGCCCATGCTGAAAGGGATTAGTCAACACGGCTTGCTGTTGCTGTGTGACAAACTTATGGGCCTCCGCAAGTCGAGGGCATAGATGGGTCAGGTGGTCTTCCGCACATAAGTTGCATGGATACCTCGCCTTCCTCTTTTCCATGGTGCCCTCGCCAGCATTATCAGTTGGTTTTTTATCCCCCTTACTCTTCTTGTGTTGTTTTTTCTTCCCTTTAGGCTGTTGGTTGTCCTTTGGGTTAGTTGTCTACACGGAGTGTACTTCTGACATTTGGGTAGGAGGAGCAGCTAAAGCAGTAGTCTGGCTGGCCGCTGAGTGTTGGATAGATAACTGTTGCAATTGTTTTGTCAATTGCTCAGCGGGCTTGGTTTGTGCCGAACCAACGATACCATCGGCATGTGGTCTGGCTCTCTGTCTAGTTTTCTCCAGTATCGAACGTGGCGCATCTGGTAAGATGCTATATAACAAACCGGACTGAGAATAGATGAGCTCAAACTGTTGAGCTCGCATAATGGCGTATTCTTCAGAGAAAACTTCGGACGTTGCAACGTCTTTGGACAAATGGATTTGGCAATTGGGCAGAGTTTCTTTGCTATCTTTTTCCTCCTCCAAATAGTACCCCTACCCCTTCTTTTATAGGCTAGAAGGAGCTAGGGTTTTGGACGAACTCTCGACCATGCATGGCTGGGAGTTCCAGTTAACTGNTAATTGGGCAGAGTTTCTTTGCTATCTTTTTCCTCCTCCAAATAGTACCCCTACCCCTTCTTTTATAGGCTAGAAGGAGCTAGGGTTTTGGACGAACTCTCGACCATGCATGGCTGGGAGTTCCAGTTAACTGACCCAAAGCTTTTTGTCCCTTCGACAACTTTCCTGTTTTTGTGCTTTGTTAGGTAAACGCGGGCTGTAGTGGGCCAACCAGCGTTCCAACACGTGCAGTAGAAGGCCTGCCAATGTTCCAACATGCCCAGTAATGGGTTAGGGCGCGCGTTACTTAATTTAAGAGGTTTTTCAAGAGTTTGTTCAGCATGGCTTTGGCAAGGAAAGGGTATGAGTTGGCCTGATGCTAGGTAAGCGTGTATAGTGCAATTTAGGGTTATAACACTTTCTTAGATTAAATCACTAGGGAAGTTTAAAGGTTTTGTAACGGGCCCATACATGCCCACATGATCACAATCTAGAATAGTTTCAAAGCTTTTTTTAGATTACATCACAATAGGGAGTTAAAGGAATAGTAAAGGACCCACATGTCCACATGCTAGCTTCCTAAGGACTTTTTGAATTATGCAAGGTTGTACCAAAGGCACTTAGTTAATTAGGCAGTCAACACTTGTAAGGACCAAACGAAGTCCACATGAAGCAAGGTGACACCTAATTCATTAAAACATTGGCACACTTTCACTCATTCACACACAAAAGTCACTTATCACCCACATAGTTTTCTTCTCGAAAACGTGGAGGTCAAAGTAAGTTTCCTTCAAAGGGATTCCGAAACACCCCACCCTTTTCTTGACGAAACTATCCACTCCCATTTTAATTTCAACGAGGTTGGTTCACACCCCCAACCTCTCAAACAACCACATCTAAATTTTTTCTAAAAACTCACTAAGTTTTCCTCCACAGGAGGTGCCAAAAGAATTTTTTTAGTCAAAACAATAAAAGTTGTCAAATAGGGAACTGAAAATCCTCCAAGTCAAGTGTTCCTAACACCATAAGGTAGGGAGATTCCCGTGAAGGGTTGAAGGCCGAGGTTCGGTTGTTCTGAGCATCCCCTCTTGAGGCACCCACCTCTTGGACGGGATCCAGCCCGTGACCCATTTCTTAGGCCGAAAATCTAAATGCCACACTTTGACCGAGGTACCTAGTGACCAAATTTTAGGACATCTACCCAGGTGGCAATTGTGGGTTGCAATTGCACCTTGATTGGATTTTGTGTGGCTATTGGGAATTATTGCCAACTCTTTCGGGATATGCCCCTTTTACCCCTCATTATAACTGATTATTTCATCCTTCACTAGTTTCTCTTCCGGTGACTTCAGACCCCACTGTTGAGTACTATTGGAAAGTCCAGTGCTATTTGAGAGGAAGGACGTTACACCTTTTAGGACACGAGCATTTGTTTTCTTTGATTCCCCACGCAGATAAAACCCACTTATCCACGTATATGCTTCTTTTTCAAAACACTTTATGTATGATGCACCTCTGATTACATTTTGATTTAGATATATATATTGTGTAAAGTTCAAAATTTGCAACAAAGCACTCTTGTTTATTTTCTCTCATCACATTTTGCACACATCCACTCAGCTAGTCGGACATCATAGGGGACCCACAGAACCCTCTTCGTTCCAGACGCTTACTAAACCTCCCTCCTATTTTAGGGGGAGTTCCTAGTCTTGCCAACTCATCGGCACCACCTTCACACACTCCTGTGAGTGCCACTATTCTAGGATCAACTTTGCTTGGTTCCACATTACTTGGGTCCACTTCCCAAGTCCCTCCATCCACTCGCTCTCCTTTACACGGATGTGGGGGGCCAACTTCCTCTCAAGGGGGAAGTACCAACCCACCTAGTCCCCCTCAAGGGTCAGGTTCACAAAACACTCACACCATGGCTGGAGCTAATCCTCCCCCCCAACTACAGATGCCATATTTGGCCTCTCCTAACATCCCAGATCTAAGAAAATTCACAAATGATCCTATATTGCATGACCCCACATGGCCTGCAATGCCTACCAAGCTACCTTCAGACATCCCCAAGTTTGAAGGAAAGGCAGGAGATGACCCTGCCAACCACGTCATGACTTTCCACCTATGATGCTCTTCCAATAACATTATGGATGATTCCATCAGACTATGATTATTTCAATGCACACTCACTGGCCCCTCAGCCAAATGGTATGTAGACGAAAAATCAGGGTCCCATGCGACTTTCGAGTCCTTGGCCAAAGCATTTTTGACCTTCTTCCAATTACCAATCTGCCATGACAATGGTCTTGAACTACTCTCTAATTTCAAACAAACCTCAGCCACACATATCGCTGATCACATTCACGAGTGGCGTAGACGACGTAGTTTGTGCAAAGCTAAAACCACCAAACAACAGTGTCTTGACTGGTTTCTCAGATCACTTGTCTCTCTTCTCGGTAAAGATGTAGCTTCCACCTTCCCTCAATCCGAAGAGGAAGCCATCAGTAAGGCTCAACAATACGACCTCATCTATACAATCAGGGTACTTATACACAGTACTTTCTTATCTCCCAAAACCCGTGCCATTCAGTCAAGACAAACCCAGGATGTCTCACTCAGCAGACGGATTGATTGGTAATACTAGACATCATAGTCCTCAACCCCAACCACCACCAATGTATGGCACACCTCAATATCCACTGGCATATGGGGGAACCTATTATTGCCCCCCACCCCCTTATCAACAACCATACCCTGTTACTATCCCTCCACCCATCAGTGGACCACCGCTGGCACCCCCACTACACCCACCTATCCAAACAAGTTTTGGTACCCCCTCTACCTCAGCTTATACTATGAGTACTAGCAAAAGCACCACGCCTTCCTACGTACCTTACAGATCACAACTCTCACAGAATCCGTACTTTCCATTTCCTAGTCCTCCATACCTCATGGCACCCCCACACCCTCACACTGGGGTGAATTTTGTTCAACCCTCTCTCGTTTAGCAATATCAAAATTTTGAACAGCTGAATACGGCAAATCAGACCCATCCGTCGAATAATGCCAAAAAGAAAGGAAGAAATAGGAACAATAACAACCCAGGCTAAGGCGGGAATCAACCCCAACAAAACCAACCGGCTGGGGGCAACCAGAACCAAGGGAATCAGAACCCCCAGGGGGGCAATAACGACAGGCGTCAAGGGAGAAATAACAATACTATCAAAACCTCTTTCCCTTGTGCCCTTTGCAGTGAGTTCGATCATTATACTCATCATTGCCCCTAAATATCTGATTTTAAATGGCTGAAAGACTCAGACAGTCTACCACATCTTCCAGCACCGCCTGCCCCTCAGCAGGCCCCACAATAATATGTGCAACAACCACCCCCAGCCATACTACAGAATCCCATTCCGCACCAGGGTGTGATAAACACCCAACAAGACGCACAACCTACCCCACCACAGTTGGGACAGTACCTCAATCGAAACAATCCCACAGATCATACTATTCTCCTCACCAGTGAGGAAGAAATCCTTCTGCAAACATGTAATCGTCAATATCGTACACCCGCCGAGTCTCCTCTGACGCCCCCAGAAACAATCCCAACACCAATGGGACCCCCATTGGTACTCCCTCGCCCTACTGCCGAAACACCTCTTCGCATCCTTTGCATCCCATTGCGCAGGAATGTCCACAACCCCCAGGCTAGGGTGGCTCATAATTACAGTTTGGTTGTTGACTTAGCAAAATCCCCAGTTGCCATGTCAGTCTTAGAGGTCCTTCAAACTTGTCCCACTCAACGGAAATCATTACTTTTTGCCTTGGGGGCAGTCGACCCCGCAGATACCCAACTCATCACATTTGATCTCGACAACAAAGAACCTTGCCTTCCCGCTCTGATCGCCTTTCAAATCCCAGTAAAAATTCAGAACATTACAGTTCATCGGTGCATCATCAATGAAGGTGCATCCACATGCATTATGTCCAAATCTGTATGGCAGAAACTTGGTTCCCCCGAACTCATCCCATCTGCCATTACCTTAAGAGCTTATGACGGACGACCATCGTCTTCTGAAGGGCTCTTCCAAAATGTCCCCGTAGAACTCGGGGGTAAGACCATTCTCATCGACATTGAAGTTATCGATGCCCCACTCGATTATAATATCCCGTTTGATCGTAGCTACATGTACGCTATGAAGGTAGTCGCCTCTTCCGTCTTTCGAATGATGATGTTCCCCCATAATGAGAATATCATTACCATTGACCAAGTTTCACATTACGAGCCTAACCCTTTTGCCAACATCGATAACATTCTTCCTCTCATCCACACGAGTCATGACGCATACCCACTCCTTCATCCTTCCAATCAAGTATGCGTCATATCATCCAATGAAACTGACATAGAGGATACCCTTCCTCCTAGGGAGGCTTCTATCATATTTGACGTCCCACTAGTCGCAGAGCTCCCCCTCACAAGCCTCCTGCAAACTCGTCGACTCCACCAGTCCACGATTTCACCTCTCCCCAAGGCCATATCCCAGTTTGTGAGACAGTTCCCCAAGCCATTACTCAAATTCCCTTCTTCTACCCTCCACTTGGCATACAAGCTTTCCAAGTAGCAGAAACACTTACCCTTCCTAATATGGTGCTAGCAATTCCATTTTGGTATTTACATCCACCAGATATGGTCCCCCAACCATCCCTTCCCCCCCAAATGGAAGGAATCCCAATGATGATTCCCATACTCACTCCCACCATACCCTCTACACCCCCACTCACTACCCTCCCTGCCATAGCCGGGGGCAGGTGAAAGAAGAAGGAGCCCACAACTCCACTTCCCCTGCGCATCCAACCCTCTTGCGCACTATGTGAGAAAGATGGACACCAAACCAACAATTGCCCATCTCTACCCAAGTTACAGAACCTGATTCCACTCAATCCAACACCATCAACGCTCGCCACTGTAGCAAGTATTGTCGCTACCACCCCTCACTCAAGTAGTAAAGGGCTATGAACCAAATTCACTTGCGCTATATGTTCAGGATATGGCCATTATACACACCATTGCCCAGCACTGCCACACTTCTGGCAGACATTAGCTGCGGTATGCCAAAGCTTCCAGCACGAAACCAACCCAGCTACATCATCCCTACCAAGAATCACTGACATCCACTATGTCACAACTTCAGTCAATGAATGTATGAGATGCCCTTGCTCTCTCTGTGAATCCTTAGATCATTTTACATATCAATGTCCTATGATCATTGAATACAGGCAACACCAATTGACCCTGATTCATGTAAGTTTTAAACCTGCGAAGTAAAGCAATGCATATAGATTCTTAAACAATACATAAATTAATCAATGGCTCATACACAGAGTACACAGAGATTTTTACCAGAAACCCTCAACCGGGAAAACCTTTCTTATTTTCATTATATCGAATTTCACCATTCACCATACAATATATACAATGTTTTTAGGTATTCCGTAGATACCAAAACCCTAATCCCTTAATCCGGGATTAATTTACAAATCAACTAAAAATAGAAAAATCCACTAAAAATAGCAAAAACCGCCGAACGCTGCACGTAACCAGGGGGGGGCATACCTGCCCCCCCTAGGAAAGCGCCCGATGCACATGACAGAGCTCTAGGTGAAGGGATCGTCAGACACAGTTGTCATATCTGATGCACCCACAC
>JASDQU010295909.1:2409-14148 GCA_032191745.1 Picea mariana | reverse complement strand
CATTTGTTTATCTCTCTCTCTCACTCTCACTCTCTCCCTCTCCCTCTTCTTTCCTCTCTCTCCTTTACCCTCTCTACCTTCCCCTCTATCTCTTTACCTCTCTCTCCATGTCTCCCTCTAACTCCCTGTCTCCTCCCATCCATCTCTCACACTTTCTCCCTCTCCCCCACTCTCTCCCCCTCCCTCTTTCCCTCTCTCTACCCCTCCCTCTCTATCTCCCTCTTTCTCACTCGATCTCTTTCTCCCAATTTCCCCTCTCTCCCTTCTTAATTTTAGAGCTACTATTAAGTTCTTTTCAATTTACTAGACAATAATAGCATAAGCAGGATCACTGAAAGAAACACAATCACAAGGTACACAACATTTATCCTGGGAAATCCTCATGGGGGAGAAAACCCAACAAAAACTTCCTTGATATAAATTTCCAATACAATGCCAAGATAATAAACCAAACACTAGAGAATATCCAAAAAATTCACCAAGACTTCATAATGTTTTGTATTTTAGTACAAGATTCACCGGGATTTTACAAGATTTTATAATTCAGTGAAAGATTCACCAGGATTTTACAAGATTTTATAATTCATTGAAAGATTCGCCAAGATTTTACAAGATTATATAATTGACTAAATGATTCGCCAAAAAATTATATATACATATTATATTATTGATAAAATAGCCTTCAATTTTTCCTATATATCACGGGGATTCACCCATTTATTATACATATAAATTTGGGGGGGGGTTCTTAAAATCACCCCTGGACAAATTGTCGACATCTTCACCCAGACCTTCACTGAGCAGAAGCTACACTCTCTGTGCAATCGTATTGGTGTGAAGGGCACAATTTCCTAGCAACTGGCTTTTCTTCTTTTGATGCATTGTACCTTGAGGGGCGGGGGGGGGCGAGGTTCCCATGAGGTTTTCCCTCTTTCCTCACTTTATTTTTAGTGTTCATTAGATGAATTGTTCATGGGTTCCTAACATGGCCTTAGTTGTTGGGACCCATTCTTCATTACTCCATAGTAGTGTTTAGGGGGGACTGTTGGAGATATTACACACACCTAATATATTTTTTCCTTATTTCCCTATGTTTATTAGTCATTATTGAGGGTCTTCTATTTTTTAGGAATCTCTCCTACATTCTAGGAGAATATTCTCTTCAATTTAGAGTTAGTTTCATTTAGTTACACTTAGTTAGACTAGTGGAAGTCACTCATGCATGGAAACCTCGGTTTTATCATCAGAAGTTGCATGTGTTTCTCTCACTTCCACACATGTGACTCAATTAACTGAAGACTACATGACTAGTTAACTAGGACTAGGTGGCAGTTAACTCCAATAACTGTCTGTGTGTCCATATCTCTCTAGACCACCACTATGGTGCATTGACTTCTCTTCCAGCATGCATTAGTTGAGATATACAAATTATATCATGTGTAAATTATCATTCATTCATTCAGCTAATAGAATTCTTCCATTCTTTCTCTCTTGTTTCTCTCTTTTCTTAATTTTACAAGTTGTGTGTTCTATATTTTGCTAGTTAGATCTTTCTATGTAGGTTCAACACATTCTACACTTACAAGTCCTACGTGGGTGTGGCTATAAATATATCCTTGTAAATATAAGAAGAAATTCACAAATAAAATAAAATAAAATAAATCTAATGATGTTGATTCTGACCCATTAGGCTCCTAGAATGCTTGTTGCCAACATCTGAAGGGAGAGAACACTTCTGCAACAGATCTTCTAAGATGTGTATAGCTCATTGTAGATGATGCACTGAAAACTCAAAAATTATACAAAGAAAAAATAAAGAAAACACTGACAATTAGTTAAACCCTATAACACCAAAAATAAAAATGGTCCCCATCACTCTTCTCTGGAGTTTATGGAGAGTTCCTCTCCTGCCTTTGACCCTAGAAGCAGGGTTTTATCTAGAAGAAGAGGTCATTTGGAAGGCACCATGCAAGAACAAGAGGACAAACTTATTATGAATGTTTGTAACTTTGTATGACCATGGTTGGGTGGAGATCCAACCACATTGGGACAAGGGAAGGCACCAATGATTTGTGGGCTAGTCAATCATTCATCATATATTCTTGCAATGAAGTTATTTGTAGTGGTGGCTAGGGTTCTATTATACAAGAGGCATGATTGACGTGAATCTCATTCCATGATCACTAGGTATGGTCTTTGATAGAAGCAATAAAATTCAAGGCCATGAACTCTTTTCCTAGGAAAAGAAACAAAGACCATTGATAAAGCACAGTGAGAAAGTATTCATGAGAGTCTTGCTTAAATTCAGCTTAGCATAACAAAAGAAAACAAATAACATCCAATGTTTGGCTTGGATTTACGAGATTTTTTGATTCCAGTTAAACTTTTATAGATATGGTTGATCAATAAACGAATAATTCATGTTATTGTGAAGGACATCAGAATTTAAAAAGAGTCTATATTTTTCGATGGTATTTGATCATTTACTTTTACAACTTAGCCATGATTGATTCTAAAAAAGTAAACAATTCTCCTCTATATGTGTTACAATTTCTCAATTATATTATAAATATAATTTGTTCTCTAGTCAAGAGATGTTGCAAAGGGCACTAAAAGGAGACGAAACTGTCAATGAATCATTCACCAATAGTGGTCTCTCAACCAGCAGATGGAGAAAGTTCATAAAAAAGAAGAGAAATGTAGCCAAGTTACATAGAAGGAACTGCTATAACTAGCAAACAAAATCCTCAAAGAATGTCGAGGATTAGAAATAGTCTAGAATGACAAAAAAGAACAAGTGAAAAAGAAGGGAAGAATATAGGCAGAAGTTTTTATAAAGATATGAAGTGAGATGGGCCCTCATGACCATCTATCTAGAGGTTATAAGTAATAATGCCCTCTCTTTTTTTTAGTCTTGTCTTTGATAGCTGGTCTGCAGATTTATTGTGCTCACGGTAGATATGTTTGAAGCTGAGATTTTTAAAGGAGGGTAGAAGTAATCTTATTTTGTCCTTCCAAGCCAGCAGAGAGATGGCTTGTAGATCTCCCATGGTTTTCAACCATTCAATAATAATTCTAGAGTCTCCAAGCAACCGAAGAGCTTCATTGTGAAATCTGGATGCCAAATATAAAGTGGCCCAGGCGCCCAAAATTTCAGCTCTGGTATTGGTTCCCGGGCCACAATTGAAGGTCCATTGATAGGATGTGTTGTTTGAAAGTCTGATCAAACTGCCATCTCCACTCTGAGTTCCATTCGAAAGTGATGCACCATTGAACCAACCAGTTGTAATATCCTTAAGATATGGGAGCCTTTTTTTTTTAATCTTGGTTTAACAGGATGTATGTCATTCCAGCTTTTAAATAAACCCAGAGTTTTGTGTACTGTTGTGCTAATGGATGGGATCTCATTTGCAAAGATTTTTTTATTTCTGGTAAGCCAAATAGACCAGCATACCAAAGAAGGAAGATGTTTAAAAATGTTCTCCCTACGCATCCAATGATCTAAGCAAATAGAGAAAGATGGCATGTCCCAAGTAGAGTTAAGATCTAGCAGCAAAGTGAGTTTTTCCCAAACCAATTTGGTGAAGGAGCACTTGATGAACAGGTGGTCTGCATTCTCAGCATCAATGAAACAAAGTTGGAAAATGTTTGGACATGTCCATCCTTTTCTTTGAAGAATATCCCAGGTATTCATCTTATAACCGGTCAAGAGCCAAAAGAAAAGTTTAATTTTAGAAGGAAGATGCCAGCGCCAGAATTGTTTTTTCCATCCCTTTTTATTTGTTGGCCAGAACGATTGTGCAATCTCTGTGTAGATATTTCGCACAGAAAGGATGCCCGAATGGTCTCCCTTGAACCACTTAAGGTGATAATCCAAATCATTTAAATGAATACCAGCTAGAGTTAATGTCGAGCAGAAGGAGTTCCAAGTTGGAATAAGCTCAGCTCTGAGGTCGAGCAAGCTGCTAAAGATCCACCTATCAGGGAGAGTGGCCGAAATAGAACGAACGTGGATCTGGTAAAAATACCAAATGTTTATGGAGTGTAAATGTGATAGAATCTATGGAAAAAGCAAGGAGGCATCTCCCAACCCAATGATACAGTCACGACCAAGAGTGATGGAGTGGACCGACCCTAGCTACCAGCAAAGCCCACACAATAACCATACTTTTGACTTAATGAGATTTTTCCAGAAAAAAGAATGTTCCCTGGAGGTAGTCGAATCGGATTGAAGCCAACTAATAATGGTGAATTGTGAAAGGTACTTGTCTTTAATGATGGAGTGCCAAATGCCTGGAGAAGTCAACACTCGCAATCGAAGTTAAAATTACTCACAAGTAAAGGAAATATATTAGGTATTAAAAGGGGAGACGTATAAAATTTGTGTTGAGGTATATGATAAGATAAATTTATATATTATGTTTATGTTTTTTAAATTATTTTTCTAAATTAAATTGTGTTTCTTCATAATTTATTTACATTTTATATAAAACATGTTTATATTTTGAATTATATTTGAATTTAAGTTTGTCTTAACGATCTCACTGTTATTTGTATAAATTACATTTACATATAATAATAATAATAATAATAATCTATTTTTAAGGTCACGACCAAGCCACACCAAATTGGTGTACAAGACCCCCTTGTTTGTGGGACAAGGGACCCCCCTTCGCCCAACGATTTGACTGGTAAAGTCTACGAAGGTATACATACCCTACCCCCCTCTAGATTTGAACTTGTGACCTCTTAAAAGGAAACACATGTTCTTAACCATTAGAATATTATTGTATATGTGTATATTATATAATTTTTTAAAATAAATATTATTGTATATGTGTATATTGTTTATGTTTCAATTTTTTATTATCTTAATTATTGAAAATATATGTTACTATATGGTGGTATTTACTTGGTTGTAAAGAGAGCTTCTATTTTTTTAAAGTAGTAGTTGAACACTTATTTTTAAATAGGTGGTATTGGGCTCTAAAGAAGGATAAAGACAATTGCAAGGAATTATTTTATGTGTAAACTTCTTACTATGGGTTCATAGAAGTTTCCACTAGGTGCATGTCATTATTTCTATAAACCCTAGCAACAATCATAATTTTATCAATGTAAACTTGGCTAAAAGATTACAGGTCTTTGCAAAGCATATCCGGAGCACACAGGTTGTGGGTGAAAATGTTCAATTTTTTAAAGATTTGAATATTGTTATGGATAAATATATTTTGCATTCATATTTTCATGTTATAGATATGGATGATGTGAATATTATTTTTGGATATCCTTGGATGGAATCAATGGGTATAGTTAATAATTATTAATAATGTGTAGCATAAATTTTTGAAGCTTTGGTAAAAAGGAAGAAAATTATGTTGTGGGATATTTCTCTCATTAAACAACAAGGGCCCAATGAGGCATATGAAGCATTGATTCTAAGGAACCTAATTGCAATACATGCACACACATTGGATGACGAATCTGAGGTTGAATCAAAGTAGGATTTCGTAAAACCACTTGAAGGATAACCATGGGAAGGGCATAGTAAAAAGGATAAAGAATCTATAGGGTTTCATTCCTTAAAGGAACCACGTATTGAAGAGTTAAAGAAATAAGAACCAATAGCTAATATTGTTGCATATTGACACCCACACCGCCCTAAGAAATAAGGCAAGGTTGTGAGCATCAACAAGCTTACTATGGACCAACATGGAACCAAAAAGGCATTCAATATAGTGGTACATGCAGGAATAAAAGCAATGAATGGAGATATCAGAGTAGCACAACAACAAGAAGGAACCAAATAGACAACCAAAATCAAGATCAAGATGGTAAGGCCACAGTTGGACGCCATATCCACATTTCACTAGGATGGATGGATGTGTGTGCTTGGTACTAGTTGACTCCATTGCTTAGCAAATCATATACGGATTTTGCTCATGTTTTGAGGATGAAACATACCAAGGGGGATGGAATGTAATGTACCCAGGGATGATAATTGTTAGAATATAGAAGATGGTGTGCTCGTTTTACCATTGATGATACCTTCATCACCCAACCATAGGCTGAAGCCTCACTCTGAGAACCTTAACCTTGACTGAGAATTCCTTCGGAAGCAAACCCTAGGCTAGATAGCCAAACAAAGAGCAGTGCATCATTCCCTAAGGATAGTGCATCACAAAAAGATGATCAGATAGTCCAAACCCTAACCAAGAGATATTCAACCCAGTATTGAAACTAGTTGTTGCTGCAGCTACACCTGCAACCCTCCTCCAAACCTGTGTACAAGACTACAACTGTAGTGCGCACCAACTGGGAAAACTGCAATTCTGAGATGTGACAAATGAGAACTGGCACCCTGTATTTATAGTAGTTATGCCAGCTTTGCTAGGGCCGACTTCTCCTTCTAGATAAGTGTCTATTCAGTATATTATTATAATTTCTGGCTGACTTCTTCTCTTGGAGGCTAATAGCCTAATATAAATTATCTTCTTGAGCCGACAAGGCTTCTGGGGTTATTAGCCAACTCATTAGGGTTTCTCTTGCTTCCCGAAGTCTTCTATTCTCGTTAGGTTCACACGTGGGGGTAAATACCTCTCGTATCTACCATAATATTAAAACTCCCTCCTAGCTAGAGAGGTATTTATAGGTAATGGACTTGAGCACAAAAACATACCATTTACCCAGTAGCATCAATATAGTCATCTAGACTATTTCATGACTAGATCATGAGCATCACCATCACCATCAACTGCATCAATTCTCGAAATCATACTTCGTCTGAGTAATTAGATATGATGTTGGATAAGTCACTCTCACCATGGAGTGATACAAGAGGAGTAAAAAGCTCTGAATTGTTTTCCATCTGGAAAATCTCTTTTCATCATTCATCTGAATGATCATTATCTCCAATAAACTATTGATAGTCTTCAAGTCAATTAGAACAAGAATAGAACACACCTGTGTCTATTCATAGTAGTACATAACTACAATCCAGTGGTTCACTACCACATCAAGTAATACATAAGTACTTGATCAACAACGTATGGTTGCGAACGGTGAAACATATTCACCACAGTAGTCCTCATCTACTGTCATACAGTCTTCATAACAAACATCTGAGAGCATCCTACATAGAAACAATGTTATGATAAAAAATGAATCATCTGGGCCAATCTTTCACTCACGTCTGTGAGATCTGAAAGAATGTCTGCCTCACGAATAGTGGAACATATCCACCACAGTAGTATATCTCTATTGTCTAGAGACAGGTAGTCTCCATAACAATCATCTGATGCCATCCTGCACAGAAAATACTGTTAAAGATAAACTAAATCCTCTAGGCAGATCTTTCACTCACGTTTGTGAGATCTGAAAGAATATATGCCCTCATCAGCAATGGGCGATCTTCCCTATTCTTCACAAACAAGGAAGAAAGAGTATTTATGATTTCTGTGCCTGGACCATTTCTCACCCTGGGCCATTCTTCCTACACTAATTAAAGTGCACCCTGGACCTAATGTATAAACCCTAAGAAATGTTTGGACCATTCCTTATCCTGGGCCATTCCTCCGACACTAAACAAAGTGTAACCTGGAGAGAATGAGTCTACCCTAAGGAATGACTGTCCTTGATTGTTGAGCCTAGACTATTCCCCACCCTGGGCCATTCCTCTGACACTAAACAAAGTGTAACCTAGAGAGAATGAGTCTGCCCTCGAGGAATAATTGTCCGGACCATTCCCCACCCTGGGCCATTCCTCCGACACTAAACAAAGTGTAACCTGGAAAGAATGTATAACCATCGAGGAATGTCTGTCCTGCATCAACCTCCAGAACGGACCATTCTTCGAAACTGCTCACAACTGTGAACTTCGAAAGAATGATTGCCCAGCGAGGTGGACCATTCTACTTGACCACTACTGAGAGTGACTGCCAAGAAGAATGATTGTCCTAGACCACTCCCCATGTTAACCACAATGGGAAGTCGTTGTTTATGATACATCATCAATCAGTCTGCCTCCCATGTTAACTACAATGGGAAGTCATTGTCCATCAGAAATCTCAATCCACTTTCCGAACAGGAAAGCATCTATCCAATCTAGACTATTATTCAATTACAAAGATAAATAATATTTTCAATGCTCCCTCCTAACTGGAGAGTTATTTCAATCACAAAAATAAATGTTTGCATACCTTCTTCTAGTTTGGAGAGTCTTCCCTTCCAACTAAGAGAGTTATTTCCACAAGCTCTAGCTTGAGTATGCAAGTTCTTTCATCTTGAATAGAGGCTTTACCAAAATGTATGCTTATCTTCTCATCTGTGGAGATATGTATTGGAGAAATCATTTTCTCCCTTCTGGACTTTATCATGGATAATGTAATGCTTGTACTATAGTCTGGAACATTGTGAAGGCTTCATGTAGATCTGAACAATAGAGTATATCATAGTTGGAGAACTGGAACATTTCCATGTGGTACTTCTTTTGTCATAATGAGATATGATCTTCTGAGTAGTCATCTTGATGTTATAGGAAATATTCACCATGCTTTTGCTGTGCACTAGAGGTTCTTCGCCAAGTTGTCTTCTTCTTATCTGCATACAGGAGTCTCTTTCTGGTATGCCTCAAAGTCTTGAGATTGCTCTTCATACGCTCTTTATTCAATTTCTCTGGAGAACATTCTTTGCATTCGTCTGATGTAGAATTCCGAATCATGGATGTTGCGGAAGATATAATGACTCATGCAGTGATATGTCTGGTGTAATGGAACAAGTAATCATCATAGTCTTCTCCCTCCATCTGGGAGAACCTCTAGTTCTGGATCTTGCAATGCTTTCATAAGTTTTTCATACAATGTTCTTCATCACGACTTTCAATTCTTCTGCTTGATTGCTTTTAGTGAGTTCATATTAGGCTGGTAATCTTGTGATTCTTTGATACAATGACTGGTTGTTTTGGTTTCTGTTTCTTTCTTGGAATCTTCATGTTTTTCTTTTACTTTTGGATCCATGGAGTTTTTTATAGATTCCATGCCCTAGAGATTACACTTCTTCCTTTCATCATAGGATCACGGATCTGGATGGACAACCAGGAATACTTTAAGGCTTTTCTTCGAAGAGGTATTCTTCTGTGGTTGAGATGAACACGTACAGTCTTTCATGGCTACTACCATGGATATATACATTTCATCATCTTCAATGGATCATAGGATTAGCTCCCTCTTAATCCTTGCTTCATGTAAGAGTGCATATAATCGGCTCCCTCCATCTTATAGAGTCCATACTCCCATCCGCATCCTTATTGTCTTATGCAATATATAATTGGCTCTCTCTGTCTAACAGAGTCCGGGCTTTCGTCTTAGTTGTCGTTATAAGTCTTTCTCCAATTTCTTTTGATGTCTAACTTCTAAGTCTGTTCAAGATTGATTCAACTTATCTTGCAGTAGCTTCCACATGATTTGTATTTCATCCCTTCATGTGTATTATCTAATTCATTCTTATCTTGTTTGTTCTTCCATAGGTATAGTTCTTCTTGGAACACATTATTTTCCAAGAGATAGATATACAAGATATGTACAAAGACGATACAAGCAAGATATATACAAGAAATAAGAAGAGTGTTGTTACCTTTTAGTAGAAGAAGTCTCTTCCATCCTACTTAGTCTTCTTTGTAGGTTTCTTTTCTTCGGCAACTGATGCTTCATGTTTCTCTTTCCTTTTATTTAGCTCAGGACACTGGTTTCTGTAGTGACCGTACTTTTGACAGTTCAAGCATTGTATTTCTGAAATGTCTTTCTCTTGATTTGGCTTCCTCCTTGAACCAAACTTCCTTTTGTTCTTGAAGTTCTTGAATCTTGTTGTGAAGGCTTGATCATCATGCTTCTTTTGGGATTTCTCTTTTGCATTGATCCTTGATTCTTCTTGAGAATAGCAAGTCCAAAGTTCTTCAAATTTCGGGTACTCTTTCCTTGTGCTCATGCTTGCGGCAAATGCATCTCATGTCTTGGGAAGACCATTGAGTACTATGTTCACCAATTCCTTTTCTGAAGTGATCTCTTCAATAGCTTTTAGTTGATCTCTTAACTAGGAGACCCTTACAAAGTATGATGTTATGTTTTCGTCATCATTCATCTTCAAGTCACGGAGCTCTTTCTTTAGACTCATAACTTGTCCAATGTTTCTGACTGAGAAGAGATTTGTTAGGGCATCATACATCTTCTTCGATGAGTCAAGATGAGAGATGTAGGGTATCAAGTGCTCTTTTATAGAATCCACTATGATACTCATGGCATTGATGTCAACATCTTTGAACTTCTCCATAGTTGCAACATTCTGCGGTTCCTTCTCTTCTCCTTCTTTAAACTCTAGCTTCACGATCTTTCCTTTCACAATATCCAACACTTTATTCTTAGCAAGGATGAGGTCAATCCTTGTCTTCCATGCTCTGAAGTTAGAGGCTCCATCTAGCTTGTTCTTAGACTTCATAGAGTTCGTCATGGCTTGCTTGACTTGGTCAAACCCTAGATTTGACCAAAAATTCAAACTTCACGTCTTGGTCTTCTGAGAGTACTGTTATCGCACGGTTTGTAGGAAAGGTCTAAGGAGCTTGAGTCAGGGCTTGAAACCGGCGTAACAGGAGCTTCCCCACCCACTGTCACCTCGATGGGGAGCTCTTTGTATTTAGGAGGGCTAGTCCAAAGGAGACGTCCCTAAGAAATCTGGGTTAATGAAAGGCTAAAGGGTAATGGACCAAGTCAAAGAAGTTCCCTTTCACAGATTGCTGCCCAAAAGAGATAGTCAAGGAGAAATATCCACTGAAGATGCACCTGTTTGCAAGACAAGACAAATACAACTAGAATATGCGCTTGCAGTGGGTTAGTACTTCACAATCAATGACTATCTTCAAATGTATATATGAGCAATAAATAGATATAATTATTGACGAAGTCAATGATTATCAAACAAAGACAAAATCACTTCTTCAATAAAAACACCAAGGGATTAGAGCATTCAATGTTTCAAAGTTAGACCTTGTATCATATCATTAATGCATTAGGTATGTCAAATCAGCTCACATATATTAAGTTGCTGCGTCATATATATTGTTGCTACAATGATGACGTCAAGCTTAAAATTAGGTCAAAATTAAGACAAAGATTAGAATGTTTTCATCAATAAGCTTGTAAAATGCAATCAATGTCTCAATGCCTATCAAGGGAGGTGAGAGAAGTCACAACGTTGCATGCTATACAAGGGGTTTAAAAGGTGTGACGTCACCTCTATAAGTTTGTTGCAGTCACTATGACGTCATCCCTATCAACAAGTCAATTTGAAAGGAAAAGAGCACAATGTTTCACCAATCAATCTTATAAATATAGTTAATAGCTCAAAACCAATCAAGGAAAGTGACAAAGTCAAAACGTTGTAGGCATAAACAAGAGGTCTAAACATATGACGTCACCTATATAAAACTTGTTGTCTGCAGGTTAGCTAGCCAAGGAGAGACGTTTTGACAAATTCAACCAGCAAAAAGGTAAAACAACTCCACGGGTATGAAGAGCTAACAAGGCCGCACCTTTCTATCCAAGCAAAAGTTAATTAAGGCCAAACGTTATCAGCTTTAGGTTAGTTCAAAAACTAGCTAGGGTTAGACACTAGGTTAGTTAGGGTTGCAATTTAGAGATAGTTTGAAAGAAGTTTAAGGCATAACAAGCTTCAAAATCATTCATAGACTAG
>JASDQU010295904.1:0-14193 GCA_032191745.1 Picea mariana | reverse complement strand
GGTCTCTCACTTCAAGGGTGACTGGGTCACTCTAGGGAGGTGATCTCGGTGACCTTAGGGGGATTCTGATGGAGATAGAGATGAATGGAAGTGAAGACCCTAGGGGCCAATTCTAAGTGGAGTGAAAAGTAGGAAGAGATACCTTGTAAGTCAAGTGATTTTTTCCCCAAAGCTATAGTACTTATCTGGATGATTGTACCTGCCCGAGACATAAGAAAATCTAAGTTGCAATGATATATGTTAGTATGGATCAGCAAGTTAAGCTTGTTGTCACTAATTTGCAGCAGTAGATGAAATTTTATATCAGCAATTAAAACATTCAAATCGGCATGTAAAGCATGAGATCAATCAATAATATTATCAATGAGTATGGAAATCAATTATGACTGAAAAATGGCACTTTAAGGTTGAATAAAGAAAGTTGTTTTAACATGTGTTTTCTGCAGAAAATTGAAGCCTTGTGGCTGTAGAATTCATTCACTTTTATTAGCAAATTACACCATCAAAATATGCCAACAAGTGTCCCAAAACATGTGCCCTAGTTAGTAAATTTAGTGCGCAAAATTTAGGAGCTAGTCTAGGGTTAGGTTAGGAGTTATGGTTAGTAGTTTATCTAGGTTAGATCAGCCCTAATGACTGTAGGTTAGATTTTGTAACAGAAATTAAAGTAGTGGGAGAGAGGGGATGCCCTAATAGGGAAAGACTCCTCTCAATGAGGCAAACCAACTTCAAGCAAGAGACCTTTCAAAATATAAAAAAAAATCATGTTTCCCAAGGCAATGATTTTATATCCCAAATGCAAAAAATATATGAATAGTGCCTTTACTATTGGGTTAATGGAGTCAAATAAAATAAATACATAGATAATCTACCTCATTGGGGTTGTAATCCCTTTTACTTCCCAAGGCAAGTTTCTCTAGCTAGGGTTTAAGCTTAGAGGGTGTATACCCTTATACTTCTCTTAGCAAACCCTCATTTAACTAATAACATGAAGAAAAAAATGATGAAGACTATGATGGGGGTGTATGCTCTTATACTTCCCACCTATTTCCTAGCACAAAAATCCTTGACTTGAAAATAATGATAGCATAAGAGTACAAGACCATACAAAAATCAAGAAAGATGCTAAGATAATACACCATAAAAGCTAGAAAGCATTCATCCAATGCTAGCGCCTCACTCCTCCATCAACTCTTCATCAAGATAGCCATAAAAAATTGCATAAGAGACAAATAGATCCAAAGATAGCGAAAATTTTAGACCAATATTTCTCACAATGAGGGAGAGTTATGTTCAAATGAGATCTTATGATCTCTTATTTATACAAAATGTCACTAAGGTGACTTGTCCATAAATTAAGGAGTAAACCACAAGACTAATGGTAAAAAACCCTAATCTTTCCCCCTTTAACAAAGTAATATTAAACAATTCATTTAAAGTTTCACTTTTGAAATAAACCCTAATTTTACATGGACGTCTCCCCTTTAGTGAACCATTTTCCACTTAGAAGAAGTCATTGGTGTTGGAGAAGAATGGGTAGGCATCCAAAGGCCACATGTCAAGCATATATACAATATCATCATGGTGAAGACCTTCTTCTCCTCAAAATATCCATGTGTAAATGAGTGGCACCTCACCACCAATCCCTAACCCCCCTAGGTGATGTCATGCCTCTAGGAGTGATGTTTTTTCTCTCCTAGGAAAAACGTTTGGCATGTGGGGGCTAGGCTATGTCGTCCAAGTCAATCTCAAAGCCTTCCAAGTCTAATATTTCTCATCTGGCGTGCGGTCCCTTGGCATCCAACCTATGGGCTTGTAGCCCCATGGAATCCCAATCTAGGCTTGTTCTCCCAAAATTGTCCACTGACTAGGTCCTGCAAAGAAAAATGAGCATGCCCTCCAAGGATCTCAAGTCATAACATCATGATAAGTGAATCCAATCAATAAATGATCCACCTCAGCATGTGCATCAAAGATCACTATATCAAACAATTAAATTCTCAAAGACGCTATGTGAATTGTCAACCTTGAATATGGGAGGGTTGACAAGGTGTCCTATTGCGTAGATATTTCCCTAGGTCAAGGAGAGTTTCCAAGAAATCCCTCTCTAAGCCATGAAAAGTGAATGAAGTGGTTAGGGTCAAGACTCAATGGGCATAAGGCTCATGACATACAAGGGGTCGTAGTGTCTCATTCATGGGTGCCTTTATAGAGGGAGTGTGGTACCTTCATCCGTAATGCACTTTTTCCAAGCCCATCAATTGCCTTTTATCCTTATTTGTTTGTATTTTCTTTCAATATAGCATAAGGAGAGATTGAAGGTCACTACCCTGGCGTGGTGACCAAATGTTGTCAATGTCAGCCAAAAACACCTAGTGGAAATGAGAAGGCTAGCTCGTGACCCCCTTTCTCTCAGCCATGCAAATGAGAGCCATTACCCTAGTTTTGTGACCATATGATGGAAATGTCATACCACTAGATAATCATGGATGTGATAGGTGGGCTCATGATGAGACCTCCTATCCTTCAACTAACCTTTTAATCATTCTTTATTATATTATGGGTCCCCTTTACTCAAAGATAAGTGTTTCACTACTTTCTTGGGTGATCCCTGGATGAAGCATATGGAAGGTTTATACAAGGATTTTATCTTTTACCCAACATCAACCCCTCTGGGCCTTTAGCCACTTCTTCCCATAGAATGAGGGACAACCCCTTCCTGGGTCAATACACTCTAAAATCCCAAGGGATAAGCAAATGGAGGGGAATAATAATGGAAAGTGGTAAGTATGGTTGGGAATGGTACGATGGATCTTTTAAGGGATTTCCTAGTAGCAAACCCATTCCCAAGGAAGACCACTTACTAGGGCATAATGTCAACCATTAAGGTGAAGCAGCAAAAAAAACATAATGTCAAAGAATATATCATGAAATATAGATCAATCTAAGATACAACATACTCAATTGGCTTAAATCTTGAAATGATGCTCACCAGAATACTGACTCAAACCTTGTGGAGCAAGGCCCACTGCCTTCCGGAATCTAACTAATGTGGTGGATGCCATCTGGAAATCTGTAACCATCTTTGGTGGTGAGAGGGGTTTCCATTTGTTCAAAAGGGTATTATTGGTCATGTAGTCTCTTGGCACTCCATATCTGCAACATGAGGGCCTCAAGACATAATCTCCTTAGTTATCCACAAAATGGGGATAACATCTGGTTCATACTTGGGGAAATGTGCTCGTCGTAGAGTGCATGAGAACCACAACATCTCCTGGTACACATGTGTCTGCAAGGAAACATCAAATTGTCAAGTGCAGGATGTCCTACTCACACTTGTTCTCATATGATCATAATCAAAACAAATTAAGCTAGAAAGAGAAAATTTTGACATTTTTTCAAAATAATATAAACTAAGCATGAAATCAATATGCTAGTGGAGAAAAATGAAAATTAAATGCATCTAAACTAGTATGAGCAATCAAGATGCAAATGCAGAGAATGAAATCACTTACCTACTTACCTGAGGCATGGGTCGTGAAGAAGTCATGTGAGTTTGGATAAGAGATCCATCTTGTTAGTGACGTCATTTTTTTAGTTAGGGTCAGTCTTAGTCGAGTCATGGTCCATGTGTCAAAGCATGTGGGGTCAGGTACCAAATTACGAATGAGTTGAAGTCAACAAGTGGTCGATTGGCCCTTGGAGTCATGAAGGGATGTGAGAACCAAAACATGTGTAAAGGGTAAAGGTCTTTTCCAAAAGAGTTGGGTCCTGCCAGAAGAAAAGGTTTTACATGCCAAAGGTCGAGGCAAGTTGTTAAATAGAAGTCACATTGGCAGATGAAGTGACCATCATCAGTTCATTATGAAGTCAGAAATAATGAAAAATCATGGAGCTCATATCACATATGCTCTGTAGCTCTTATCAGTTGTACTTTACACGCCCCTAAGTGTACCCGTCGCGTGGATGTGCTGCAAAAATCTTCGGCTTGCTTCGAAGCCTCCAGTCACCACGGATTCAGTGTCCCCTGGCACGATTCCTTCTCTCACCCGCCCAATTATAAATTATGATCGCTCTACATGTATTCTGTTCACCAGCCAAGTTTATGGTCTGTATGTAATTCTTCTCATGAGCCTTGAGCCTCTCGTGGTTGAAAATCCAATTTCCTTCAGTTGCATCACAAACTCAGGTCAAGCAAGATTACCACTTTGCGTCCATGCTAAATCTATCGTGCGCAGGACAAATACTCGTTGCACCATGACAACAAATCAGAACATAAGGAAAGGTGCGTGAAGTAATAGAAATGTGGGCCCAAACCTCAAAACTTGATGTTGATAAATGAAAATCTGGACGTCATAGCATCGTTTGAACAGGTCAGATGCATGGTCTTTTGGAGGAAAATCAAAGGGTTCAACGCGAAACTGGCATAGCAGTTTCCACTCAGGTTCGACGGTAGTGGGAGTCACTTTCTAGGTGACAAAAGAAAATTTGTCAGCCACCATAGAGATCCCCCCATGCAGTGAAAGGTGATATAAAGGCAAGCCCTTAGATGCGCTATGCTACGAGGAGTTCATCAAACCAGACTATTTAAATGGGAAAGTCGAAGTAGGTGTTCCAAGTAGATATCTGCAGGAACATTTTTGGAAGCTCCTGAGAGTGATTAGGAAATATTTCACCTGTGAAGGAAGGTTTGACATAATTCACCCATTTTACATCATATTGTTGATGCATTTCACAGGGAGGAGACCACTAAACCTTCCTTTCTTCTTGCACCAAAGCCTCCGAGAAATGGAAAACGGCTTCTAGTTTGATACAAATCAACCGAAGAAAAAACCATATCATGTCTCGGGATTAAATTTTTTATAGTTAAGGAGTTGAGGAAATTGGGAAACAACTAGGATTCATTCTTACTCTCAGTAGGAATCCCGAGAGACCCCAAAGGGGATTCCCCTCTACTGGTGGAAAAAGTAACATCTCACCGCGCAGAGGCGGAAATAAGAAGAACCACAGAAGAAGGAAAGACATTGGCAGTCACATCTCCCCAATAGTCGATACTCTGGAAGAGGGGTAGGCCAAGAAAGAACAAAGAGACCGAGGAGGCCCAGGTTCCGAAAGAGCCGCGCACAAAGTTGACCGCTGAAGAATTACTCATGTGCACTATTTGGCTAGAACCTGTCGAAGGTCCAAGTCGAGAAGCCTGCGACAGAAGGAGAAGGACAGACATTGAAGGCATAGATATTTGTGAAACATTGCAGCAACTAAAGCAAGAACAACTTGCTATTTATAAGTTGTACCAATATAATCGAGAATGGAGACAACAACTAGATGTGAAGACCCTCGAGGCATCAACACCACAGAGCCGAGAGGGAAACATGACGTGGCTCAAAAGATATCTCAAGGAAGCCCAAGATACAATCGTCTAGCTACACAAAGCACAGAGGGTGTCAAAAGAAATAAATGAAAAGCACTTCAAGAAATGTGAACTGGCATTGGAAAATGTTCATGCAGCTCTGGTCAGCGCGCAAAAGAATCTGAAATGGAACACAGTTCTGCAAAGGCAAGTAATGAATATGAAAATGCACAACTGGTCTCTCAGGAGAACGTTGTGGATGTAATAACTACAGACTAAGCTATAAGCATGATTAACCAACTCCATTTTTGTCTTCTCAGATGTGACATGGATTTTGTCTTCCCGTGTCCTGTTTTCCACCAGGGAGTAGAGACTCTGAAAAATACTTGCGCGGCAAGCATATGACGGGCAACGCTGGAATCCCATCTATTGCAAAGGACAGTTTTACGTTGGATGTATGATAGTTGAATAGAGGCATCGTTCCCTAGATGGGGTCATCATTTTGGAAACACCTGCGACAGTCTGCATTCACCCGCCATATGTACGCTCTAGCCAACGATCACGCAAGAAAATCGAGGTCGTTACAATGGGTGGTAGGAGTTTGATAGAGAATTTGATCAACCAAATATCCTATCAAAGGAAATCATTGACACATCACCCTTTAATGATAAGATCTTGCAGATGCTTGAACCGTTGCGGTAAAGATGAGCGGTTACGATGCGACCAAGCACAGTCATTTTCTATGTTTAGAAAAGTGCCATACGAAGAGTCATCCAGCAAAGAATAGTTAGAGTCTAATTCCTAGGGGTAGTAGTTAGAAAGCAGGGTAGTCTGAGCGGCACACCCTGGTGCTATATATTTCTTCTTTTCAATGTAAGTTGGCTTGGTTGGAAAATAGTGTAGATAGTGACTACTGAATGTAGTTTTGAATTCGACTGAAACTTAATGCAAAATTCTTGAAGCTTTGACAAAAATATTCTAACTATAGCAGTTTGATGTAGTGTACTATCTCTTTGCGTACATGCTTTCCTATGTTCTTTATATTCATATCTATATTTTGTCTAAATCGGAACGTGATTTTGAATCTAGAATTCATTGCACGGTGCTCTAGATTCGCATCATTTACACAATTGTGCTTCTTCTAAGTGAAATCTAAATTCATCCCCAACGATGCTCTGAGTTGCTTCATGTGTTTTTATCCCACTACACACAACAATTTTTAACTGAAAGATTGTTGCTTACTTAGCCTTTATCCTCTCAAGTTTGGTCACTAAATCATTTGTTTCTATCGTTTTCTTAAATCGACTCCATAGCCCAAGGTCTTGCTCTCTTTCGCCAATAGAACCAGAAATATTGTATAAAGGTGTTAAATCTAGCCAATAGATTAAATCCATATCCTATACAGAGACGAAGTCTCCAGAGAGATCCCTCTCCAGGTCAGAAAGGCCAGTTTCCAGCCTCAAATTTGGTTTGTAGGTTGCCTCTGTCATTCTTTTTCTCAGCCAAATGAAGTTTACACAGTGTTAACATTCTAGTGTCGTTGTTGGGGATGAAATTGAATAAATTGTCCCTAAGAGAACGACTAAAAGATATATTTTTGACCCCTGAGGGTAACAGTGGGCCAAAAATCCAAGTTGATTGAAATATTTACCCTTGTGACTCCAGTAAAAGAGACCAGTAGCACGTAACTGTGCCATTCATAAACCCTGGCTCCAAAGACCATTTATACCAAAGCCAATCCTGACCTGAACCCTGTAGAGCCCATGTATGATCTTGAGATACTTTTGCGCAGGGTAAGGGAGCAGGCGTAAGACCCGTTCTATTACTTAGACCGAAATATGTCCTTACCCAAGGATGGTGAACAAAGCATTGATGACCTCGAATTTGACACCCTGTTCGAACAAACCTTGTATAGGTATAAATCAAAAACCAACTTAGATCATGTAGTATTCGATGAGGAGAGGTTTCGATATCTGATACCAAACAAAATCCCACAAATTGAAAATATCGCTCAGAACAACCTGCAAATCCAAAAACCCCCTAAAGAAATGGCCGCCAGATTCTCCCCCCTTGTTCTGCCAGCCTAACTGCACGATTTTCCCCAGAACTACAGCTAGAGGATCAAGTTGTATGATGTCGAGGGAAATGCATCTGACCAAAAGAACCTGGATTGGTTCAATGATTTCATTGATCTAGAAGAGGTAGACCATCCATATGTGAAGATGAGGTTGTTCGCATAGATATTTTCAAGGGAGCTTAGGAAGTGGTTCAAGGCCCTCCCAACAACAAGCATCCCCGACTTTTCCGCATTTGAGACATCGTTCATAGTTAGGTGGGGAGATAAAAAGAATCCTTTGTGGCTACTAACGCAGTACAATAATATGAAGAGAGCTTCGGAGGAGATGGTGCAAGAATTCTCAGCCCGTTTCATGAGGTTCTACAACTCAATTCATGCAAAAGTCTAGCTACCTCCTAGAGTTACGCAGCTTTGATACACTGAATCTTTTGACAGTGATTTCACCTTGTTGTTGAGGGAGAGAATATATTCTAATTTAGACGCCATGATGAGTGACACAATCAAATTCGAGGTAAACCTGATGGCATTGGGAAATATTAAACAAAGCTTCAACAGAGGGGGGAAGAAACCTCAAGGAGATGCATAGTCGGCAACTTCTTGACCCTCGGAAGACAAGTTTGACTTGATGATGAATACAATGGAGAAGCTGACGGAAAAAATGTTTGTAGGAAACAAGCCCCAAGAATAACATGACATCCAGCCCAGAAATCAGAACCTTATAAGAGGTTCGGCCCCGCACATCAGGCAGAGGGAAAAGAGGGACCAGGGCAACCAACAAATAAGTCCCCCGTTCCAGAACAATTATGGAGATGAGGATTTTGATCAGATGGTCCAATATCAAATGCATTGATGCGATGACAAGAACACTTGCGTGTTCTTGACGAAGGGATAACATGACCAGTACATCAGAGAAAATGAGGAGATTATGTTGGAAACTGATGACGCGTTGTCTTGGGAGATAGAGGAATTTAGGAAAGGCTATCGCAATGCCATCATGCAGTTCCAAAAGAAATATAACCTTAGGAGAATAAAGGCATCTACAGAACCGTAGCAGACAAATCCCGTCAGGGAGCCTCAGGCGGACGCCCCTTCCACAAGTCAACCAAAGAAACACAACCCTACCAAGGATGTGACTGAAAAAGGAAATTCAAAGGAAGAGGTTCCAAGGAAATCCCCAGAAACGAGTCGGGAGACAGGCATCAAGGAGGTAGAAAATTTCTTCCCCCCTTTTAAATTTGAGAACCAAATGGCCAAGATTAAAATCTCTGTCCCTTTCAATAAGCTCATCAAGAAAGGGTAATATCAGGACCAGATTATTAAAATTCTAAAAATGGGAGAGACTCATGATACCCTGAATGTCCAGGATGACCACCCTGTCATTTTGTTTGCTCTATGCATGGGCGAAACGGGTGATGCCGAGGGTGTTCCCCCATTCTATATTAGTCTCAAGGTCCATGATATGACTTTGCATAATTTCATGCTAGATTCGGGCACGTCACACAATCTCATGCCCAAAGCGATCATGGACGAGTTGGGTTTAGACATCACCGGGCCTTATAAGGATATTTTTTCTTTCGATTCAAGGAAAGTGAAATGTTTGAGTCTGATCAAATATTTGGTGTTTTCACTAGCCGAAATCCCTTCTAAGAATATGGTTATGGACGTGGTCGTGGCAAATATACCACCTAAATTTGGTATGCTATTATCCAGGACATGGGTCGCGAAATTGAAGGGAACTCTGCAAATGGATATGTCGTATGCCACCATTCTTGTCTTCGGCCAAGAGAGATGGTTATACAGAGAAGTAATGTTGAAATACATGGTGAGCAGTAAGATGCAGCTGAAGATCCACCCTATCTACTTCGTCGACACTGAGATCGTCTCCTCCATATTTTACAATGACCTGAGCTTTGAAGAGGAAGAACCGACATCTATCATGACTGTCGATGATAAAGCCGTGCGACAAGAAGTAGAGTGCATAGACCTAAGAAATCGTGTGGAGAACGAGATGTAGAACATGAGTTTCTACAGATCTGTCAGCGAGGAAAGGTCAGGGGGCGGTGTATGGATAAATCCTCCCAAGGTAGGCACAAAACTCTGCTCGTACAAACTCGCCTTCGATTGTACAAATAACATGGTGTAGTATGAGGCATTGATCTTGGGTATAAAATTTTTGAAAGAGTTGGGTGCAAAGAGGATAGCGGTACATGGAGACTATGAGCTCATTATAAACTAGGTGAAAGGTATATACCAATCCAAGCACCCCATACTGAGGGCATACAGAAACCTAGTGTTGGACCTCCTCGAAGAATTATCGGAGTATAATTTATCAATGATCCTGAGGGAGCAGAATCAAATTGTGGATGCCTTGGCCACCTCAACCAAAGTTTTTAAGATTCCTATTTTTCCAAATAGGAAGTATGAGATCGAAGTCAAACACAGGCCATCAATACCCGATAATATCAAGTATTGGCAAGTGTTTGAGGATGACAAATAGGTGGAGAGATTTCTCTAGATGAGCGACGAGTTTTCCAACATGAACATCGACGATGATTTTTGTTGCGACAAAGATGAAAGCATAGCTGCACGTGGTAAGAATCACCCCTTTCAGAACCAAATAGCTGGGAGGGACATAGTGCAGCTGACGAACAATATCATCCCAAAGGGATTAGTTCCATTGGAAAAGTTGTTCGATGAAAACAATGTGGCTATAAATCCCAAGATCACAGTGAACGATGAGAATTTCGAGGATTGCAACATCGGGACCTAGGAGAATCCGAAGATAATCAAATTATCAAAGATGCTCAGTCTAGAGGTCAAACAAGACTACATCAAACTCATGAAATATTTTCCCGATGTTTTCGCCTGGAGTTATGATGACTTGAAAGTCTATGACACTAAAGTGATTCAGCACGTCATTCCTCTCAAAGAAGATCAAAAACCTTTCAAGAAAAAGATAAGATGGATCAATCCCCTACTACTTCCCCTTATCAAAAAGGAATTAAAGAAATTATTCGAAGTGAAAATTATCTTTTCTTTAAGATTTTCGAAATGGGTCACCAACCTGGTGCCTGTAAGGAAAAAGAGCGGCGAAATAATGTTGTGCGTGTATTTTTGAAACTTGAACAAAGTATCCCTCAAGGACAACTACCCACTCCCTAAGATGGACTATATTCTGCAGAAGGTAGTTGGGTCCCATAAGATGTCTATGCTGGATGGATTTTCAGGTTATAATCAGATCATGGTACACCCAGAAGATCGTGAAAAGACAACATTCACGACACCATGGGGTATGTTTATGTATGCTAAGATGCCTTTTGGATTGATGAATGTTGGAGATACCTTCCAGAGGGCGATGGATATATAATTTGTCGATGAAAAGGAAAAATTTATCGTGATCTATCTGGATGACATCACAGTGTATTTTGATTCCAACGAACAACACCTTGAGCACCTGAAGAGGGTCTTCCAGAAATGCAGGAGGTTCGACATATCGTTGAATCCAAAAAAGTCTCATTTCGGAATGGAAGAAGGGAAACTGTTGGGGAAAATCATCTCAAAGGAGGGTATAAAGATATACCCCATCAGGGTAGAAGGAATCTTGAAAATCATCACTCCACGTAGCAATAAAGAAGTGCAGTCCTTCCTGGGAAAGGTGAATTTCTTGAGAAGATTCATCCCGAATCTAGTGAAAATTATAAATCATATCACCTGCATGCTCAGAAAGGGAAACGAGATCAAATGGAACCCTGAATCTAGGAAATCTTTCGAAGACAACAAGGTAGAGCTGACCAAATCTCTCGTATTGGCTAGCCCAGATTTCATGAAGGATTTCATCTTATTCTCATTTGCCTCCGAGCATAGCATTTTTGGTGTACTGTTGCAGAAGGATGATCAGAATTTTGAAAATCCTATAGCTTACTTCAGCACGACACTGAGATATTCCCCACTGAGGTATGATATTATGGAAAAATAAGCATATGCCTTATTGAAATCCCTCAAAGAGTTCAAGACTTACATACAACATTCCCACGTTGTCGCTTACATACCCAACAACTCAGTCAAAGACATCCTGACTCAGCCTGACCCTGAGGGAAGATGGGCAAAGTGGATCGCAGTCATGATGGAATACGACCTCGAAATCAAGCCCACAAATTTGATCAAGGGTCATGGTCTCGCAAAACTGATGGCATAGTCGAACTGCGATGTTTTGGGAATAAACTTCATTGTCGATTTAACGGAGAGTCCTCAGGAAGAAACAATTGCACAGGTTTCTCAGAAATGCATTGACTCACCTTGGTATATAGACATCATTTATGTGTTGAAGAATATGCAAACCCCCCCAGGGCTAAGTAAGACCAAGGCTAGGTTCCTGAAGCTAAAGGTCACTAAGTTTTGCATCTTAGATAACTCTCTCTATTGGAAAGATCTGGGAGGGATATTGTTGAGTTGCTTGCTAGAAGATGACGTGGAACGAGCTATCATAGATTTTCACAAAGGCAACTGCGGAGGACATCACTACTGGAAAAACACCGCGCAATAAAATTTTGAGGGTAGGTTACTATTGGCCCAGCATCTTCGCAGATGTGTACGGAGAAGTTTCCAGTTGTCATGAGTGTCATATTTTTTATGGAAGGATAAAGTTGCAACCACTACCGCTGAAACCGATCTTAGTCAAAGCATTGTTCATGCAATGGGGCCTGGAGTTTATAGGATAGATTCATCTGCCATCCTCAATGTAGCACAGATGGATACTTACGACTACGAATTATTTCACAAAATAGATCGAAGCAGTTCTAATGAGGCAGGCTACCGACATGGTCATTGTTCAGTTTCTGGAGACCAATATCTTGTTTAGGTTCGGATTCCCTATCAACATCATCACAGATAACATAGTCTCATTTAAGTCCAAGAAAATGGAGAAGTTTTGCAAGGATTACAATATAACTCTGGGACATTACATGGTGTATTACCCATAAGGTAATGGGTTAGAAGACTCATCAAATAAAAGCTTAACCATGATCATTAAAAGATTCCTGCAAGACAATAAGAAGGCCTGGCATAAGAAACTCATTTATGCACTATGGGATGATAGAGTCACTACCAAGAAATCCATCTCGATGTCTCCATTCCAAATCGTATATGGAACGGATGCAGTTTTCCCTACCTCAATGGGGTTCCCTATAAGGAAGTTACTACAAGAACAAGAGGTCGAGCCGGATGACACTCAGAGAAGAATAAATCAGTTGATTCACACGCAATAGATGAGGGAGCAGGTTTACAACCGATCACAACTGCACCAAGAAAGGATGAAGAAAACTTTTGACAAGCACGCTAAATAGGAGGAATTCCAAGTAGATTATCTAGTGCTAAAGTGGGACGTGAGGAACGAAGACAAGGGAAAGCATCGAAATTTTGATCATCTTTGGATGGGACCCTTCAGAATCGGCGCGTACCATGGAAACAACACATATCTATTAGAAGAGCTTAATGGAGAGTCCACTGGTGGAGGGCCTGTGAATGGAAGGTTCCTCAAATATTATCTGGTTCAGTAAGGTCTGTTTTGTTTTTCAGGTAATTTTATATAGTTGTTTCATTTTGGTTTTCAAAAAAGGCATTTCGAGTCAGTTTTCAACAGAAAATTGAAGCCTGGAGTGAAGGCCCTAAGTTTATGTTGAGGCTGGTCGAAACTATGTCAACAAGGTCTAGGTTGTGTTTTTTCTTTCCCATTGTTTCAAAGTCTGGGAGTCGAATAATACCCTACGTTCAGGCACCTGGTCTATTGTTCTTTTCCACCTCACTCATTATAGTCCCAATCCTTTACTAATGGCTTCCATTATAGTCCCAATATAAGAAAGCATTATGATTACCTTTACTAACATGAGATATTAATAATACATATAAAGTTTCATTTTTTGTGTATATGATCATACTCATTAAAATATTAATATAATTTATTTCATAAATTATAAANATTATGTTTTTTTGATTCAGTTGCTCAAGAGTGGGATGCACTGCATTTATACATTGCAAATAATATTGACTAGATGAATGTATGGATTGAAAGATGTAAACATCATAATGGAGGTAGGTTATCATGGCAACGATTGTCTGAATTGGTTAGAGAAGCTCGTTGTAACAGAGGGTTTTTGGACTCAAATTTGACTAACACGCCCACTTTCTTTCATCATCAATTCATCATGTAAACCATAAACCCTAATTTTCTTTCAAAGTACACAATTTGGTTGACGCAAGTTTTAAGTTTTCGTCAGTCTTTCCTCATTTTTCTTTCAATTTCTACATTAATGTATATACAATGTATCTGTTTCATATTTGTGATGAAAAATCCCTCTTTTTCGTTGATTTCTTAATCAACACCATAAAAATACTAGAGGCGGGCAATAGTGACATGTGAATGGGGCCAACGTTGAAATTTTTTCAAACTATATCTGTATGCATTGAAATTTGACATGGATAGGCTATTCTCATGCCTTAACGATATGGGAGGGTTTCTGGACTCAAATTTCACTCACACACCCACTTTGTTCCATCATCATATCATCATGGAAACCATAAACCTTATTTTTCATATGTTTTAGTAGATATGTTAATGATTCCAAATTTCATATTTGTATTTGACTCAAGGTCCAGCTGGATTGCACAGTATCAAATTTTAATTTCAAGTTGATAAAACAAATATGAAATTAATCCAAGCATCATTTGATATCATCGCAAGAGAGACGAATGTAAATAATCTTGCGACGAA
>JASDQU010295903.1:0-11267 GCA_032191745.1 Picea mariana | reverse complement strand
CCTAATCCTAGGAGATGAAGCGCCAAAAGTCATGTGGGCCCCGTTTGGGTAAGTTGGTGCATCAACTTCCCGGGGTCGTAACTTTTGCATATGATCTCCGTTTTAGGCGTGTGATAGCTCGTTGGAAAGGTATCATCGAGGAGATTCATTTTGGGGCCTCAATCATGCCTTTGGCTATCATTGAGAACCTAGATCTCGAAAAACCTTTATTTAGGCCCTCAAAATGGCCCCGGAAGTTAAAACTTGCTAAAAATAGTAAATTGCCAAAATGGCGAGAAAACTGTTTTGAGCCATTTGGAAAAGATGGGTGGCCCCCGATATCCACCTGGATCAGTTATGCTAGGATCTCTTATGGAAGTTTCACAACTTCCTAGTATCTTTTTTCGTCTTGCCATTGTCCTTCTTTTCTTGTGGCTTGGACTAGATGTCCTAAGGTTGTTGATCCAGATTTATGAGTGGAACGAAATGAAACCACATATTTATGAAATTAAGACAGAGACACAGTGAACAATAAAAAACATAAAATAAAATTTGACTTCTATTAAATAAGAAATATGTTGAAAAATGTAAAGTGTAGACTGAAAACAAGCTTGCCAGAATGGTGGAAGCTTATCTCTAAGAAGAGATGCGATGGATACGCTCATTCACAAGAAGGTGAGTACAATGAGGCTCTGAAGGCCTTTTTACAATCAAGATGAATTCCAAAATCCTATAGATCCAAAAAAATAACCTAGGTGATGAAGCACCAAAATTCATGTGGGCCCTATTGGGGTAAGTTGGTACATTAACTTCTTGGGGTCGTAACATTTTCATATGATCTCTGTTTAGGGTGCACAATATCTCACTGGAAACGTATTGACGAGGATATTCATTTAAGGGGCTCAATGAAAACCTTTGGTTATCATTGAGGTTCATGATCATGAAAAAATATCGTTTAGGCCCTCAAAATGGCCCTGAAAGTTTGGGAACCGAAAAACTACTAAAACTAGTAAGTTGCCCAAAAAATGTTTTGAGATAATTGGAGAAGGTGGATGGCCACTAAGATCCTCTTGTATCAATACTCACCCCTTAGGAAGAAATGGTATCCATTGCGTTAAATTCCCCCATCAGATGAGAAAATTTTTGTTGAATTTAGCCCTGGGTGAGCCACTTGCTTTAGTGCAAGAGGTGCCTTGCTTTGACAACCTTATAAAGCTGGATCCTCTGCTAGTGAGGGCCCTTGACTTGTGTGTCCAAATTTTGATTAGTGGATTCATGATCCATGAAGTCAGGGATTATATATGTTGTTGTCAATTGTTATTCTATATTCGAGGTGTCCAATAATGGTGGAAAATAAGGTCTAAGGAGAACCACATTGAAAATTGGGTGCAAGCGAAGGAAGGTGGGTAGGTTGAGATCAAATTAATTGTCACCCATAACTTTGGTAAAGGTGTAAGGTCCATAATGGAGTGGAAAACGCTTTCGATGAGGCCTGATAAGGCTTTCTCTCTTCAAGTGCAACCAAACTTTGTCTCCAACCTGAAACTGGTGTGGCACCTAGTGTTGATCATGGAGTTGCTTGTACTTGGCATTGGACTTCTGCAAAATATCCTAAACCTGTTGGAGAATGTGCTAGATCCTCTCAATGAATTGTGTATATTTTTTAGCCCCATCTGGAGCCTACAACAAATCTTCCTGGGTGGTCGGAAGGGGTAGTGCAACATCCATGGGACCCAATGGTTGAAATCCCAACCCCACCTGAAAGGGGATATGGTCGGTTTAGCTATGTATGGATCTGTTGTAGTTGTGTTTAACATACGGAATACTCTCATCCCAAGTGCGAGGGTTCTTGGAATTGTACATATGCAATATGTGAACGATTATTTGGTTGATGACCTCAGTTTTTCCATTCGTCTGGGGGTGGAAAGAAGTTGACTTGGTGAGCTTGGTGTCCAGTAGTGACCGGAGTCTCAAATAGAATGTGATGAGGAACCAACTGTCTCGATCTAAGATAATGTTTTTTGGGATCCGAAAGTGTACCCACACTCATTCAAAGAAGATCTTGGAAGTTTCTTTTGTTTTGGTGCTCTTCTTGCTGGTGACCATAATCGCCACCTTGGAAAAGTGATCAACAACCCTGAAAACGCAATCATTTCCCCACTTGGTGGATGGAAGGCCTGACATGTAGTTCATTGAAATGGATTCTCAGGGCTTTCTAGGAGTAGGAAGAGGAGTGTATAGGCCTTGTTTCTTAGCACAGGAAATGAAAGACCGAATATACTTCTTGACATCCTGTCGAAGTTTCAGAAATTAGAAATTTTGTTGCAACACTACCACTGTATTTTCCACGCCCAAGTGTCCTTCCACCCGACTGTAGTGGGCTTCCCAAATCTTATTTTCTTGCTTGCTTGATGGAAAGCATAGATGGCATAGATGGCACATCATCACACCCTGAAGATGGAAATTAGTGACAGTTATGTTTACACCCAACATCTGGTAGGTGTTCGCAAAGTCAGGATCTGTCTCATAGAGGTGGGTCCATCCAGAGGTCTCGTGGCCTCGAGAGTCTAGTACTGTCGTGAGTCCCACGATTAGAGGTCAGCTAAGGAAATCAATGAATCGATTGGTGCTTCATGTTTTATACTTTATGTTGAGGTGAAATTGCTGCAAATATGTAGAGAACTTCTGATGGTGGTCATTCAAAAATTTTCCTTGTGTTTGCATGAACTAAAAAGACTTATGATTAGTGTGGATAAATGTCTCCTTCTCGAGAATGTAATGCCTCCACTGGTGGCAAGCTTGCACAATGGAGTAGTTTTATTTTTCGTAAGTAGGGTACTTATGGACGACATCTAATAGTGTCTCACTATGATATGACACAGGGTGGTCATGTTGAGTGATGACTGCACCCATAAAATAGTCTGAAGTGTCTATCTCGATCTCAAAGGGTTATTGCAATTTAGGTAATGAAATCACTGGGGTTGAGCACAAGCACTGCTTTAGATCATCGAACGTTTTTTGTCGGGACAAGCTCCACACAAATTTTTCCTTACCACCGCCCATGATTATTTGACTAAGGAGCCGTGCAATATGGGTGAATCCCAACATGAACCTGCGATAGAAATTGGCAAGGCCTAAGAAGCTTCGAAGATCAGTGAGCGTGGTTGGGGCTGGCCAATCACAAATGACTTAGATCTTGGTTGGATCAACATGCACACCATGCACATCAACAATGTATCCTAGGTACTGGACCCTATCCATGTCAAATGAACATTTTTCCACATTGGCTTATAGCTTGTATTGTTGTAGAGTGTGCAGAACCTTCTAAATATGCCATAAGTGTTCTTCTCAATTATTTTTATATATGAGGTTGTCATCTAGATACGCCAAGACAAAATAATTGGTGAAAGGTCACGAGTTATCGTCCATCATCCTCATGAAAGTTGATGGGGAATTTGTCAAACCAAAGGGCATGACGAGCGATCCAAAAATACCTTCTTTTGGCTTGAACACAATTTTACATACATTTGTGTGTTCTATTAGGACCTGATGGTAGGAGAACTTCAAATCAATCTTACTCAAGTATTTGGCCCCCTTGAGTTGATCAAGGAGATCGTCGATTCAGGGAATCAGGTATTGGTTCCTCACTGTGATTTTATTTAGGACCCGGTAATCAATACGGAGTCACCAGGTCCCATTCTTTTTCCACAACAACATGATTGGGCTTCCACAAGGCGATGAGATGGGTTATATGTGCCCCTTGTGGAGAAGTTATTGGATTTGATGCTTGATCTCCTGATTTTCTAGCAGAGAGCGATGATCTACTGGCCCATTGGGTAGTGGTGCACCGGGGACCATATCAATGGGATGCATGACCTGAATGTAGAGGTACCCTAGTAGGTGAGGAGAATATGTCTTTGTATTCTTCCATGACCTTGTCCACTTGCTTTTGCTATGTGCAGAGGTCCTCCACAGATGCGGCAGAAAAATTTCGCTCACTCTAAGAGTGAATCATGAAGAAGAAAAACTTCCCAGTATGAGAAATGACCTTCCTGCATTGCTTGGCAGAGATCAAGGAAATAACACTAGGTGGGACTACCTCATGTATCTTGTACAATTTCTTGTTCAAAGTAATAATAACACTGTGAGGTCTAGACTCATATACAACATGATGTTTCCATAAATAATGTTTGACCAAAAGAACATCACAAACATCAAGGGGAGCAACATCACACAATACCTCATCTTTGAATGGATTTATTTCGTACGACAAGTGACATTATTGGCTGACACGAAGATCGTTTCCTTGATAGAGCCATCTGATGGTGTAGGGTTGTAGGTGCAACATTGTCGGAAGAGCTAGCTGCTTGAAAACCTCTACTCATATGAGGTTCTTCTAGATAACTCTATCAACAATGAAGTGCAGTGGAGTGCCTTTCACCAACATTTGTGAATGAAATAGGCACTCACCTTCCTCTGGCTCATCAGGTTCTTCAGGCTGGATCTTAGTGGTAGCAATGGTGGCACTGGGTTCTGCATCAATGACTTGTCTCCCTTTTTCTGGTTCTGAATCAGAGTCGAAACCCGCATCTGATTCAAAGGATTTTACTTCAGCCAGTAATGAATTATTTGAGTGGAAATCAACAATGTTATGCTAGAGGATCTTATGGAAGTCACACCACTTCCCATTATATTTCTTTGTATTCCCATTGTCCTTATTTTCTTGTGGCTTGGAATGGTTGTCCCGAGGTTTCCCATATTTTCTCTGTCCTTTGTTCTACGAGTTGGGGTTGCTCTTTACCTTCTTTTGTTGTGATGGGTTCCCAGACCAAAACTGCCGTGTCTTTTTTTTTAAGCTTCTGCTTGATTTTAATGACATATCTTTATGCCACGCCCAAGGATGAGATGTCCAAAAAATCCATTTATATATGGATGTATCAATTCATACTTTCATAGTACTTGAGCACCAAATGTCACTCATAATATTTGATACCTATCTTGGTGTGAAATGTATGGAAGACATTGGTGAACTATGACATGGTTTGGTCTCTTTCCTACTGCAGTGTGGTCTGTCTTGTGTACAAGTCATCATAACTTCCAATAGGGTAGTATTGTTCCTTAATAACATCCATGAAGGAACCACAAGTGGGTGAAACTACAAATAATGTGGAACCCTCTATTTCCTTTTTCTCACAGAAGGTCTCCCACAAATATTTGACATCGGGGATGGTCTTGATGAGTGAAAATGTAATCATTTCTCTATTGAAAAAGTTGTGGACAAAAAAATACCCTTCTAGAAGCTTTAACCATTTATCTATGACATTTGCATATATTTGAACTTCAAATATAAGAATATCAAAATCTATTTGTACCTTGATGGGGGTGGCACCTTCACTTGAGGTGGATGTGTCGTTTGTCAGAAACCGTCGAAGGATTTGTGAAAAGTTGTCCATTATCCCGTTCCTTTGTCGCTCAAAGGATTCGTTGAGAAACATTTTGAAAGGATATCCTATCCCATTGTATTTATTTTTACTCACAATGGATAGTTTATTGGGAATGCGAGAGTAGTTTTCCTCAAGAGAAACAAGCTCTAGACCCAACTCTCTATACCCTGACCATGTCGGAGACAAGCATTAAAAAAAACAACAAGGAGAAGACCGCTCCTATACCACTGATTTGGATTTATGTGCAGAACTAAATGAAACCACAAATTTATGAAATTAACATAGAGACATAGTGAACAATAACAAAGATCCAATAAAAATTGATTTCTATTCAATAAGAAATATGTTGAAAACTGTAAAATGCAAACTCAAAACAAGCTTGCTAGAATGGTCGCAACTTATCGCTAAGAAGAGATGTGATGGCTATGCTCATTCACAAGAAGATGAGTACAATGAGGCTCTGAATGAATTTTTACAATAAATATGAATTCCAAAACTCTAGACATCCAAAAACCTAACCCTAGGAGATGAAGCACCAAAAGTCATATGGGCCCCGTTGGGGTAAGTTAGTACATTAACTTCCCGGGGTCGTAACTTTTTCATACGATCTATGTTTAGGGGGTACAATAGCTCCTTGGAAAGGTATTGCCAAGGATATTCATTTAAGGGGATCAATCAGAGTCATCCACAGTATTTGAGGTTCCTAATCATGAAAAAATTTCGTTTACGCCCTCAAATGGCCCCAGAAGTTTGGAAACCGAAAAACTGCTAAAAATATTAAGTTGCCAAAAAAATGTTTTGAGCCAGTTGGACAAGGTGGATGGTCATCGAGATCCTCCTGGGTCAGTTTTCCATCTTTTTTGTGTCCTTTGTTCTATGGTTTGGGGCTTCCCTTTCCCTGCTTCTATGGTGAGGGGTTCCCAGACCCAAATTACCGTTTCCTTTGTTAAAGCTTCTACTCGATTTTGACAACGTATCGATAGGCTATGCCCAAGGATGAGATGTCCAAAAAATCCATTTCTATATGGATGTATCTATGCATACTGATGTGGTACTTGAGCACCATATGTTTCTCAAAATATTTGATACCTAGCTTGGTGCGCAAGGTATGGAAGACATTGGTGAAATCTGGCATGGTTTGGTCTCTTTCCTGCCACAGTGTATTCCATCTTGTATACAAGTCGTCATAACTCCCAATGGGGTAGTATTGTTCCTTAATAACATATCTGAAGGAACCCCAAGTGGGTGCAACTACAAATACTATGGAACCCTTTATTTTTTTTTCTCATAGAAGGTCTCCCACCAATCTTTTACATGGGGGACGACCTTGAGGAGCGCAAATAAAATATTTTCTCTATCGGAAAAGTTGTGGACAGAAAAATACCCTTCTAGAAGGTTTAACCATTTATCTATGACATCCGCATCTATTTGACCTTCAAATATAGGAATATCAAAATTGATTTGTACCTTGAAGGGGGTGGTGCCTCCGCTTGAGGTGGATGCATCGCTTATCATAAACTATCGAAGGATTTGTGCAAATTTGTCCATTATGTCATTCCTCTATTGCACAAGGGATTTCTTGAGAAACATTTTGAAAGGATATCCTGTCCCGTCGTATTTATTTTCACCTGCTATGGATGGTTTATTCAACATGTAAAAGAATTTTTCTTCAAGAGAAACAAGCTCATGACCTAACTTTCTATACCGTGACCACATCGGGGACATGCATCAAAAAAAACTGACGAGGAGCAGACCATTCTAATACCACTGATCCAAATTTATGAGCAGAACAAAATGAAACCACAGATTTATGAAATTAACTCGAAGACATAGTGAACAATAACATAGATACAATAAAATGTGAGTCCTATTAAATAAGGAATATCCTGAAAACTGTAAAATGTAGATTGAAAACAAGCTTGCTAGAATGGTGGCATCTTATCTCTGAGAAGAGATGTGACGAATATGCTCATTCACAAGAAGATGAGTACATTGAGGCTCCAAAGACATGTTTACAATAAATATGAATGCCAAAACCTTAAATATCCAAAAACCTAACCCGAGGAGATGAAGCGCCAAAAGTCATGTGAGTCTTGTTGGGGTAAGTTAGTACATTAACTTCCCGGGGTCGTAAATTTTGCATATGATCTATGTTCAGGGCACACACTATCTTGTTGGAAAGGTATTGATGAGGAGATTCATTTAGGGGGATCAATGAGAGGGTTATCATTGAGGTACCCGATCATGAAAAAACATAGTTTAGGCCCTTAAAATGGCCACGAAAATTTGGGAAGCGAAAAACTGCTAAAAATAGTAAGTTTCCAAAAAACATTATTTTGAGCCAGTTGGAATAAGTGGATGGCCACCGAGATCCTCCTAGATTAATCTTCATTGATGGATTAATCAAAGCATTTTATTTGAAATTTCAACAATTTAGGGTGGTATTTTTCAATAGAATTTTAGGGAAAACAAATTTCAAAATCATAAGAAAATGTTCCCTATAGTCTTCAAATGTAAGTTTTTGGATTATTTTGACTTCAATTTGTCCATGAAAAAAAAACTTCATTCATTGGCAGACCAAATGTGGGTGATGAGATTAATCTTTTTCAATATATGTCCTTTCAATTTATTGGTTTTAGGCTTTGGTTGTGGACTAATCATTTGGTTTTAGGCTTTGGTTGCAGAGTAATCAAGTCGAATTGAATTTTTTTTCAGGGTGTACCTAGGGGTGAATGGATGCTGCCAATTTATTTAAACCAAGGCATGATCGGGGCTATATTAGGTGCATTGAAGTAACCACTCTAGAAAGATGATGCATTTGAGCGATGATTACAACATGTGAGTGATTGGTCGGTTTATTGGACGTATTAACTTCGTTGTTTATACACTCATAGTGCTTTGTATTCATAAATTTTTGGCTATCGATGATTTGGGGAAGGTGTTTGTATCCTTCATGGTTTAAAAGAAAAGTACGAAGGTCATCATGGTGTGAGAATATTGGACATAACACTTTTTGTTGCTGCCCAATTATCAAGTAGATATATCACTGCTAAGTTGTTTACTTGAGTATGATAGGCGGAATAAACTACAATATTTATGAATGATCCCAAAAATGGTGTTTATTACTTGATCATTAGTGATCTCAAAAATGGCGTTTATTACTTGATCATTAGTGATCTCAAAAATGGTGTTTATTACTTGATCATTGAGGGTACAATCTATGTATAACTCAATATTTAACTAGTGAAGAAGCTTAACATATTCTTCTCTTAATTCTTGAGAGATCTATAACAACCCTAGTTAAATAATTAATTTTCATAGTTAAATAATTGTTTAAAGTATATTAAGTTTAATTAATTAATTAATTAATTGTCCTGAATTTATTAATTTTTTAATTTATATTAACTAATTAATTAACTCATTAAATATTTGGGTAATGAATTTAAGTTTAATAAATTTTAATTTATTAAAAGAAAACTTAACATATCGAAGGATGGAACCATTAACGAGAAGGGGATAAGGTGGTTGGCATTTAATGGAGGCATAAGGCGGTTGGCATTGAATGGAGAGATAAGGTGGGTGAGTCTTAATGAAAGGAAGAGGCGGTGAATGGGGAAGGAGGTTATGAGGGGGGAAAACACTCGGAAGGGGGGAATTTTGGAGGGAGCATTATTTTCATATTAGGAGACTGTATTGGGGCATTTTTGAAGGGATATTTTTTTTGGAGATTGGAAGATTGTATTACGGTTTTTGGCTGGAAAATCTTGTGGAAGGACTATTACAAGGGCACACCTATTGCTGGGAGTTTTGGACTCGGGGGCTAGGACTCCTTACGGAATCCTGGAGCTATGGAGCCGGAGAGGCTCTGTTCCTAGCTGGCTAGGAGGAAAAGGTTCAGTTTTGGGCATTTCCAAGCAGTCTGCAACAACAGGAAAGCAAAGCACAAACTCCTCCTTCAAGAGGTATTTTTCTAGTATTAATTTTGTTAAGGATGAAATTTATGATATGAATTTATGTATGAAAATATGTAATATGTTGTGTAGTCTGTTTATGATTATTTATGACTATTATGGACTATAAAATATTAGAATTTACTGTTTAAATTGATTAATTGGCATTTCTCTATCTAAATTTATGTTTTATAAGGCTCTGTTGGAAGAGACCTTACACATGGTATTAGAGCCCAGTTTCAAAACTGAAACCTAGGGCTTAACCACCTAGATGATTGGAAGTTATGTATATTGTCCTCTAAAACAACTCTTAGCCTATAGAGCTTATTAAAAACCCTTTACATCAAACCATAAATCACCCTAACTTAACCCAAAATCAACCAAAAATGACCACTAAAAGCCTATATTTACAACCCTTCAACAACCAAAGATAGCCCAGAAATGATACAAAAACCCCATGAAGAGAACTACCTAGAAACCCTAAAGAAAAGAGTGAGTGTAGCAGGGAAACAAGACCCCACACATCCCTTGTTCCAGTCATCTTCTACCTAACCTGCAAATGATAAAGACAAGAAAAAGATTATGATTGTATATAAATAAGAAATATGTTTTGCTGCATTATAGATATAATTTAAGATATATATAAATCAATCATATTGTATATAAATGTAACTAGTATATACAATAAAATAAATAAATTATTTTACATGCTAACCTTCTTGAAATGTTACATTGTTTTTTTTTTTTTTTTCTTTCCTTATACAATAAACAAAGGGCCTACGATACTAAACCTATCATTTGATCAAGGAAATCACCAATTTCCAAATCGTATGGTACACTTGACTTACCCAAGCCCATGAGATAATTTTTTTTATATAAAAGAAATTTATAATTTGTGTTTTGAATTATAGACGGTGGTGGCACTTGGTTCTGTCGCTCTTTCCACCATAGCCATGGTGCGTGCTCAGAGGAGGGTGGCCAGGAGACCAAACCCTCTATATCTATCAAAAACTCATGAAATGCACAAATTGAATCCTGTACTGAAACGTTTAAACTAAATAAATAAAATAATAATAAATAAAGAAATAAAAAAAAAACATATATCTTGTGGTCAAGGGTTGGCATCCATGAAATTAGTAGCATGGGTCAACTAGGGTCACACACAATGGGAGATACCGGTCATAACCGACTTCTTTTTTTCAGTATGTCTTAAAAAAAAAATGGCGAGGGATAGAACCAGGGGCCTCACATATGAGGTGGAGCGATACCTGAGCCGCCAACCCAAGAAACCCTCAGCCACCTTCAAAACCTCGCCCTTCACTGAGTTTATCTACCTCCACACGCAGACGAGCCAAGACATGGAGAGATGGAAGTAAGAAAAAAAAAGGGGAGGTTCCCACATGAGGTGCAAACAATGCTCAATGCATTAAGCCAAGAATCCAAAAACTACATCGCATTACCTCATTTCAGAGAAGCCTGGATGAGAGCGACTCTCTCTCATAAGCTTTGAACAAGATAGCAACTGGTTTAGGGTTTAGATGTTCGAGAAATAGGAGCACAACCATTCCCACGACTCGAACCCTTGACGCATGGAATACCATGTTACACCATTGGTCCCTTCCCACCTTTGGTATATAAAACAAGGCAGATCTGATTGGAACAACACCTACAACTTGGAATAGCACAAAGCCAGAGGGAGCAGCGCGCAGGAACCAAGCCTGTAGTCGAGGGCCAAAGCCACAGGGAGGAGAACGCAGGGACCAAGCCTGTAGGCCAGGGCCAAATCCATCATGGCGAGACCTCCGACAGCCACTCCAGAACAACTTACCGCTGCGCCATCCATGAAAACGAAAGTGGGGTGTGGGGTTAGGTTAAGGAGAGCGGGAGGAAACGG
>JASDQU010295896.1:0-14149 GCA_032191745.1 Picea mariana | reverse complement strand
GATCAACGTTGACTGTTGTCGGGTCTCGGGGATTCGAGAGTCCAACGCCCAACCAATGACCTCGCGAAGTCGTGAAGTCCGATCTCCTGATTATAAAGGGGAGATCCCGTGGAGAGTTTGCTGTGGGTGTAGATTTCCTGATAGGGAAATAGAAGAACCGTTGGGAGTTCTTTGGGCCATGGAAGGAGGAAATATCCTTTGTTGACGTGGACCTCCCGACCTGTGGGTTGTGTAGGGAGGGCGTTGATGTCAGTTTACATTTCAGTTGATTGTTTGTTGTCTGTGACCAATAACCATGTTCTTTTCCCCCTCATTTTAACATTTTTTTGGTCAATAGAAACCCCTCGCATATTTCAGAACCTTTGTTCACCCCCTACTCATTGACAATAGTTAAACAATGTGTATGAATTGGATTGCATGGGTCTGATATGTTGTTGAGATAAAATTTTATTTCATATTTTTAAAAGGAGTTTTCATGTATGGTTGTTAAAGGAACTATTTTCTAATTAATCATGCATACATGAATGAGATTTTCAAGCAAAAGGTTGAAAACCGAGACCCAACATGCCCATGGAAATTGAAAAGCCATTACTGCCCATTCCTCACCTTCAAATGATTCTAATAAATCTGTGTCCTCCCACATTCATTTGAGGGACGCTTGCTCTCATTTGATCAGCAAGATTAGGACTAAAGGCCCACACAACTTATGGAAAATTCATAGATATTAAAAAGTGATAGCAACAACAAGGGAAAGATTGCCTCACAAACTGGAAAATATGGATTTTAAGTTTTATTTTATTTATTGTTGATGACAGTTGACTTCAGAAATTTTGGACATGTTTTTTTGGATATATGGGTAATTTTGGAAATAATTTCAAATATCAATGAGATAAATTGTCAAACATGAATGTGTTGATGGGAGTCACAAGGAGAGATGTTTTTGTTTAATTAACTAGTTATGTTATGATTGTTAAGAACTAAAGAGGAGTCACAAGGGGACCCACCTACTAGTTATTATTTATTTAAAACCCTTATTATGATTTATTACTTTCCGCCCTAACTAAAATGTTGGTTGAGTTTTTAGTTAACTTAACTAATGAAGTAGTTCAACTACTTCAACCAATTATAATTTTCTTAAAGGAAAAAGGAAAGGGAGGAACAAGATTAGAATAGAAGGAGACGCATACTAAGGTTTTCTCTTTGAGTTTATGTTGAGATAGTCCAGTTTTCATTCATTCCTTAATTTATCACAAGACTAATTCTTTTTTATGATAGCAGGTTCTTATTGTAGACAACAAGATCCAGGGCTGAATTACATCATTCAGACACTTTTTTTTCCAGAGGTGTTGATCTATCTTTGATAGTCTTTATAGACTTGTCTGTTTGTGAATTAGTTTTTATGACTGACAAAGGATATTGTGCAGAGTCGAGTGGGCAACAATCTGTGGCAAGTTGATCCAAATTTTAGAGTTTAGTTTTTTTATTTTCTATCAGAGGTCCTTTTGTATGTTTCGTCAAGGACATCTAAGTTTGACTTTGGTCCAAAAATTCTTCACGAAATTTTGTAAAGAGAATGACTCTTTGATGAATTGGAATGAAATAAAGGATTTCTTTATGTCTCATCTTTCTTGATTATCGACTTGGTGTCTTTACTTTTGTCTCTATATTTATTTTAGGATCTGTTATGTTAAAAAAAATACACAAATAATGAATTTTTCAGCAAGATTTTATTTATAAAAACCAGCCTAAGCACTTGTAATAAATACTTGTGAGTTAGGATATTAATTTTGATGGCTATAAACATAGGGTGATATTCCCGTCTATTTTTCTTTAGCCAAGAAAAATATGAAAATGCTTGAGTAAGATTATTTCATATCTTTTCCTCAACATTTATTTGGTGACCATACTGGGGAGATCTTCAATATCTCTCTAGTTAATTTATATGCTTGATTAGCATCGAATACATCTATTTTTATGATATTAATTCTTTGACTATTTTATTTCTTAATGACTGTGTCTGTTGCAAGGCAACCCAATATTGAGCCCGCTGTTTAAGATCATACTAGCATTGCTATGAATCTGTTCAACACCATTTTAGACATTGCCAATACTCGTGTTGAGCTTAATCATTCATGGGCAACAATTGAATGAGATATTAGTGCCCAATAACGTTGGGAAGCTAGACATAGATGGCCTAGAAATCAACAATAATCTTCTTGATCGTTCAGTTTTGGCCTTACTTTCATGTCCTTAGACTCTCACGTTTCTAGACGAAGAAGAGGCTTATCACTTGAAATTAATCCTATTTCTGAAATAGGAAGATGGAATGTTGTGTTGTCAACCCAACAATGTGCTCTAAGGAGAACTTTGTCTGATTCTTCAAGTTCATCTTTTTATCCCTCACCTATCATCCACAAGATGGCATCTAGTGGTGGCTCTGGTGGCACTGGAAGTGATTCCTCCTCTCAGTCTTCATCTTTGTCAGTGATTGGTAGCTTATATAGCCACCATATGAATGTCTAGTCTACCACAAATCCCACCAAATTCATTAAAAAGAATGAGATTTTTCAGTTTTAAGAAGAGGCCACAACCACACTGTGGCATGTGTCCTCACTTCTTTACCTATCACCTGCTACTCATCCACTTCCTAAATTCAAAGATCACCTCCCTAGGTTTTTGGGAAATAATATTGTCACTACCAATGAACACCTGGTGGCATTTTCTAATGCTTGTCACAAAATAGGGGCCAATGACAACGATACTTGCATGCACTTATTTGTCAATTCCTTGTAAGGGAAGGTTGCAACCAATTTATTTGACCTTCCTCCTAAGATTTTGTCTACTTGGGAGGAGTTATTTTATTGGTTCAGATCCACTTGTGGGCAATCAAAAAGACCAACTGAGCAGTTACGGGAGTACAATAACATCGCCTATAAGGTTGGTAAAACCATCAAGTCCTTCAACTCTCGTTTCACTAAATTATACAATTAAATCCATGAACTCATTTGACCTCAGAACCAAGACACTTTCACGCATTACTACAATGCATTACCTTCCCCCTACCATCATATGCTTGAGGAAAAATCCGATGATAATCTCAGTTCCGCTCTGCATACTTGTTTAGAGTATGAAGAAAATCTCGAAAGAATAGGTCTTCCCTAGGGAGAATCGGTTAAACAAACAGACAGGTCCACCCTCACACATTTAGTACAAGATATGAATAATCGTATGATAGCATATGAGATAAAAGGAACTGTCTCCCCTCTCACCCCTGGAGCTTCATCCTCTTCTGCACCCCCCTTTAAGAATCTAATTGAAAATAATTTTCAGCCTAAATCTATCTTTCCCCGAAGTTGGTGTAAATTTTGCGAGGAACACCATGAGGAAGCCACATGTGAGGTAAGGAAGAGTTCTAGAGATAAGATATTTGGTAAAATACCAGAAACTACCATCGTTGTCCTAGATTTTGCAGAGCCAGAAGATTTCATGATCATCAATACTAGGAACAAATACTACGCTCCCAAAGACAAATATGATCCTCCCCACAATTCTTCTAGCCCAAGCTCATCTTCACTAGCTGCTACGGTTCAAGTTCCTAAGGTTCCTAACAGTCAAGAAACAACTTCCCCTCTCCCCTCTTCCAAATACAATATTCTGAATCAGTTGGAAAACATCAAAGAAAATGCAACCCTTCTGGACATGGTTGCCGTCCTTGAACAACACATGCAAATGAAACAATTCATGGAAGGAAAATATTCTGTTGTAGCCAACCTCTGTGAAGAAGTAAACGAAGAGGAATCATCTGTAAATAAAGTAGGTGTGCATAAATTTAGATACCCTGTAAAAAATCCCCCTTTTTATACTTCTGTAAATATTATGGATAAGATCGCTCATTGTTGCCTCATTGATGGCAGTTCAGGCCCAAGTGTGATGTCAAAGATTATTATGGAAGATCTAGGCTTGTCTTGTACAAATGAAAATGCCAGAAGCATGCTCTCTTATAATAGTATACAACAAACAACCATAGTCATGATTAAAGATGTGACCTTACTTTTCTGTGCACACCTTGAAATAAGGACAACCCTTAGTATTCAGGTAATTGATATGCCAGTAAGAAATTACTCAATCATCTTAGGAATAGATTGGAAAGATTTAATAGGTGCATACATCTCACTTGACGGAACACATTTATCTGTTCCTTGGAATGGTAAAAATATTATAGTCCTTAGAGAGGGAAGGATTTTACCTTACATAGAGAATCTCCCACAACCTAATGTAAACTATATCGAAGAGGACCTAGGAGCGTATTCCATATTTTCCAAGGAGGATAACATTCCCTTGGAACAAATCGATTTGGATGATGGTATGTGTTGGTCACTATAATTGCTTATTAATTAAAAAATCAAGTGTTACATAAATTGTCAACCCAAGGAATCTGCCACACAAGTGGCCTTAAAATATTCTTTGGAAATGGGGCGCTGGTACAGACAGAGCCGATGACTATTCACTAATAATGGTGTTTTAGATTCATCAATTGCGAGGAGCCTTACTGTTCCATTGGGGAAAACAGTTTCCACTTTGTAAGGTCCTAGCCATCTTGTATGTAGTTTCCCTTGAAATTCTTTAAACCGAGAATCATACAGTAAAGCCCAATTACCTTTTTGGAACTGCTTATGCTTGATGGTTTTATCATGCCATTTTGTTCTTTGTTGTTGAATCATGGTTGTCTGGTGAATGGCATCTAGTCTTTTTTCGTCCAATTCATTAAGCTACTGCAACTTGGTTGTTTGTGCATCAGTCAAATCAAGGTTAACAGCTAAAGCAGTCCTTAAGGTTTTGATTTCAAATTCCACAGGAAATACAACACTTTTTCCATTAACTAATTCATAGGGGGAGAATCCTGTAGTATTTCTCCAGGTAGTTCTGTAAGCCCATAATGCTTCAGGGAGCCTGTGAGACCAATCCTTTCTGTTTTCCTTCACTTTTTTTGTGAGAATGGATTCTATTACTTTGTTTGTGCTTTCCACCTATCCATTGGCTTGGGGGTGGTATGGTGTATTCATTCTATGATATTATGATATTTTTGAAGGGTGGCTTTAAAACCATGAGAACTGAAAGGAGGTCCTCCATTTGTGACTAATTCTCTAGGCAGTCCAAATATGATAAAGATATCTTCAAATAAAAAATCTAGAACCACTTCTTCAGTATCTTTATGGAGTGCTTTATCTTCCACCCATTTGGTCATATAATCTATGCAGACCACTATATAAACTTTTTGATTGGATGGAGGGTTAATGGGTCCTACAAATTCTAAGGCCCATCTTTCAAATGGTTCAAGTACTACCTGGGGATTTAATGGAATTTCATCTCTATGATTAGGTTGACCCATTCTTTGACAGCTATCACAAGCCCGAACATATTTCTTTGCTTCTTTAAAAAGTGAGGGCCAATAATAACCCATCCTGAGAATTTTATGTGCTATTCTCTTATCAGCAAAATGCCCTCCACAAGGGCCATCATGACAAGCTTTTAGTAAATCATAAGCCTCATCTTCTCTAATGCATCTTCGTATTTCTTGATCAAGTCCTGTGTGGAAAAGACACCCACTTATCCAGCTATACCGAGCACTTTGTTGAATGATTCTTCTTTTCTCTCTGTGGGATAGGTGTGGTGGTAACTTCCCTACAACCAAGTAGTTAGAAATGTTTGCATACCATGGTGAGTGAGAAGATACTGCAAATATATATTCATCAGGAAAGGAATCATCTATTGGAGTATTATCATCAAGTGTTAACCGAGAAAGGAAATCAACAACTACATTTTCTTTTCTTGGTCTATCTACAATTGTAATATCAAATTCTTGTAAAAATAGTAACCATATGGTGACTCGAGCATTTGTGACACGTTTGTTCATTAAATATTTGATAGTTGAGTGATCAGTATGGACAAAAGTAGAGTAGCCAGTGATGCAATGTCAAAATTTATTAATAGCATAGATAACTGCTAAGAATTCCTTTTCGGTAACTGTATAGTTAAGTTCAACAGGAGTCATATTCTTTCTAATGAAGTAAATAGCATAAGGGAGATGATTTTATTTTTGTCCCAAGACAACTCCTATTGCAGTATCTAAAGCATCAGAGGATATATGAAAGTGAAGTGTCCAATCAGGTCCTCTTAGAATATGAGCTGTAGATAACTGATGTTTGAGTGTATCAAATGCTTCCTGGCAAAGATTAGTCCACTTGAATTCAACATTTTTCATAAATAGCACAAACATAGGAGAAGCTATTTTGGAAATTTTTTGATAAATCTTCTGTAGTATCCAACATGTCCTAGGAAAATTCTCACATTTGTTTGGGTTTTAGGAATAGGAAGGTCTTTAATGACTTGTATCTTGGATGGATCCACTTGAATTCCTTGAGATGAAATAAACTGTCCAAGTACTACTCCTTCACTCATCATCATATGACATTTTTCTATCTTAAGGAGAGGTGGGCTTGTATACATCATTTAAGTACTTTCTCAAGGTTTTGTAGTGCTTCCTAAAAAGAGATACCATAAGGGGTAAAATCATCCATAAAAATTTCCATAGAGTCATTAATCATATTAGAAAAGATTCCTATAACTGCTCTTTGAAAGGTTGCTGGTGCATTACATAGTCCAAATGGGAGGACTCTATAAGCAAAAGTTCCCCATGGGCTAGTAAAAGTGGTCTTATCTTGGTCTTGGGGTGCAATTTTGATATGATTATACCCACTGAAACCATCTACGAAGGAGAATAATTTCTTCCCTAACAAACTATCTAACACCTGATCAATGAATGGTAACGGAAAGTGATCTTTTTGAGTGGATTTATTTAAGGCTCTATAGTCTACACATACTCTCCATTTTCCATTTTTCTTAGGAACTATTACCAACGAGGAACCCCATTTGCTGTCCGATATAGGATATATAAACCCTGCATTAAGCAATTTTTGAAGTTCCTCCTTAAGAATTTCTCTTAAATTAGGGTTCATTCGTCGTTGAGATTGGCAGATCGGTCAACAATCTTCCTTGATATAAATACGATGAGTACATAATTCAGGAGAGATTCCTTTCATATCTGTATAGTCCCATGTGAATGCTTCCTTATGTTCAAGAAGTAACTTCATTAATTGTTGTGTTTCAGCAACTGTCAGGTTGGGGTTTATGTTCAGTGTTTTGTCAGGTTCAGTTTCTACTGGTATACTTTTAGAAGAGATTGTGGCTGATGTTTGAGGTGGGTTTTCAGAGTTAAGGTTTTTCTGGGTATCTGACTCCAAAAGTGCAGCTAGTTGTTTATGAGTTTCTGGAGTCACGGAGGAAGGTTCACAAATAAAATTATTAATTACTTCATCCTCAATGGCATCTTTAAGGTCTAAGGCTTGTCCGATAGTCAATATAGGTTGAGTAGTTTGATCATCAAAGTCCACCCATAAGGAATTGTCATTATTAATCAAGGGTGTAGCGTGAGGGTAGAGGGTAAGCTATTTAGTCTCATATCCATTGAAAATTGTCATTGAACCAGATCTACGACTGATAAAGGCATCTACTGTGGCTAGCCAAGGCCTGCCCAAAATTAGAGGGTGACCCCCCAACTTTGTTTTAGGTTGTAATACCACAAAGTTAGTTGGATAATTCCAGGATTCAACTGAGATGATTAGGTCTTCAATGACTCCTTCTGGTTTGATTGTAGAACGGTTAGCTAATTCTAGAATGGTTGGGGTATCTCTAATTTCATTCTTCAGTTGTAACAAATGTGAGGTTTCAAGAGTCATAATATTGATAGCAATGCTTGAGTGTACCAGAACTCGAGGAATTATTTTTTTTCCAATTTTCACTGTGACAGTAGGATGGCCGAGATCACCATATTTAACTGGAGGAGCTTTACTCAACATTAGTGCAGAAAAATCACCCATGACATGAACTGTGAGGGGATATTTAGTTTTCCTACCGGGTTTCTTAACACAAATGTCTCACATAGTTCTGGCATAAATTGGTACGTCTCTTAGTGCTTGTAATAGTGGAATTTTGACATAAATATTTTGTAATTCCCCTAGAAGATTGAAAGCAGGTGGCTCAGGCGTTTTAGTAAAAGCTAAACGCTCAGGGAATGGTGGTTTTGCTATTTCGACAACAGTGTTGGGGGATGATTGTACCTCTTCAGGTACATCATGCTTTTTTTATTTCTTCTTTATCAGAATCAGAAGAGGTAACATCATCAATGATAGGTTCTACTATTTTCCCAGATCGTAAATGAATATCATTGCATTGTGCAGGGAAAAGAGAAAGTATAGGATGGTTTTGAATATCAATGCACTGCATAGCCTTATTATTGGGGTTAGGGTTAGGTTTTACAGGTAGTTGGGGCCTCATCATTTGATTGTTCGGTGGAGTACTTGAAGGTAAAGAGAGTGGTTGCTGAAATTGAGGCAATTGATTTGGGAACGGGGGTTGTTGACCTCTCCAATTTGGATTCCATTGGTTAAGGTAAGGTTGTTGTTGTGGAGGCTAAGGAGTCCACATTTCTGGGTCTACAAAGGGAGGGTTTTTTTGTTGCATGGGTGGGTAATTCATTTGATCGAGGGGTGGGTATTGCATTTGATTGAAGGGAGGGTAATTTGCTTGATTAAAAGAAGGATAGTTATTCCAATGATTAGAAGATGTAAATGGCATACTAGGATTCATACCTTGTCCCCGCGGCTGTCATTGCCTTCTCTGTGTCAATAGATAGACAGCTTCAACTTCTTCATCAGTTGGTTGTAATGCTGCTTTGATTCCTGGTAAAGAAGGGCATTGTTGTGTTTCATGATCCTTATCACAAATGGTGCAGATTGGATTTTTGTCCAATGGGCATTCCCTTTGTGGGTGCTTATCTCTGCATTTGGAACAAAAGATGGACATAGCTGCTTCTGCTTCAGTTTGTTTCTTTGAATTTGCAAGGTATCAATTTGTGAAGCAAAAGAACTTAACATTTTAGTTTTAAAACCCTCAATTAAATTACCTATTTCGACTCTTATTGCTCCTCCACTGGCTGATTTTTGAACTCTTGAAAATGTGGTATCCCTGCTGTTTGATCTATTCCTTGCAGCTCCTCTTGAACATCTTTTACATAGGTTAACAATTTCATCACATGATTCTTTAGATATGTCCCCTTTACCAAGCATATTCAACATATTTAGACAATCATCTCTTACTCCTTTTAATAATATTGTTTTAAGAATATCTTTACTTACATCGGGGTGACTGGATCTTTGTAGATTATACTATAACCTTTCCACAAAGTTCTCCAAATTTTCATCCCCTTTCTGTATCATCTTGAATAGTTCCTTTTTTTTTTCTCTTGTTCGATAATAGTCTTGATATTTGTGCATAAATTTATGTTTCATCTGATCCCATGTTGCGATTACATGACCTCCAAGACTCATGAACCATCTTAATGCATTTCCCTTTAATGTTGCTGGGAATAGCTTTAATTTTTGAGCATTGGAAATGTAATCATAACTTCTGCATAATATGTCAAAATCGAAAAGAAATTCATCAGGATCTTCAGAAGATAAACCATGAAAGTTAGGTAAGGCTGAAAGTGGGATATTCTTCATGGGAGCTACTCCTCTAGGGAGATCACCAATAGGAAATCCTAAGGTAGAAAAAGAGTTTTCATCATTTACCTCTGCTTCAAGACCTGCCTGTTCTTCATGGTGCAGTTCTTCATTATACTCATCCATGGTTTCTTCTATTTGTTCCCCTGCTACACTTGCTCGATCCTCAATGTTTTCTGCTGGTTTCTCAATTGTCTCAGGGCTCCAAATCTCTTTCCCCATTTCAAAGTTCACTTGAAAGGAAGGTTGATGCTTTGGTTTTCGAGAACTTGTTCATTGAGGAACAACAGATTCAGATTTTGATATAAGCTGGTCGATGAAGGTCTCTCTTCCTCCTCTTCCTCTGCCCCTGCCACCTGTAGGGTCAGTTTCCTTGGGGGGTCTACATCCTCTCATGCAATCTGTGCATCTGAAAGAAAAACATAAATGCTTTTGAAATCTATAATTGGCTTCCTCGGCAACGACGCCAAAATGTTGGTCACTATAATTTCTTATTAATTAAACAATCAAGTGTTACATAAATTGTCAACCCAGGGAAGTCTGTTTATTTCAAAGGCAATCACACACTGTATATGCTCAATCTCAAAAGCAATCTATAATTGTAGTAAAAGTACACTAATCGCACCTTGCTTGAACAGACTAAAGTTCTACTTTGAATTATAGTAAAAGCAATGTATCTATTGCAGAGTTTTAAGATTCAAAAGGAAATAACTATCATAGGAATCCTGGATTACATTAAGGGGTAGAAACCTAGGAAAAAGGAACTTTTCAGCACACTACAAAGATGATTAACTATTCTGTAATAGAGAACATGACCCTATTCCCAAAAGTAGGAATCTTCAACACCTATTTCTGTCTATCACACCTTCATGAACTCATCAAACAGAATCACCAATCAGAATGATTAACAATTACCGAAGACTAACTACTCTATAACAGAGAACAGGACCCTATTCCCCAAAGCAGGAATCTTCAACACCTGTCTCTGATTATCACACTTTCATAAACTCATTCTGCAGCTAGAATTATCAATCAAAATGATTAACAATTACCTAGGGATGAATTGTATGAAAACAATGTAACAATCAGTGGAAGCAGAGTTTCAACAAAACCGAGTTTTAGAAAAATAAAGTTTTAACAAGGTACGAATAAAAACAACACTAACGCACTACAGAACTAATGGGTGAATCTTGTGAAGAAGGTGGGCCGTTTCTTTCTCACAAGATTCCATAGAAATGAAAGAAACTAAAAAGAAATGCTCAGAATGTTTTTTTATTCATCTGTCAAATGTGTCAAGTTACAATATCCAGCATGAACATGCTCATTCTCTATGATTCGTTTCTAGCTAAGCCTTTCCGTCCCCCCCCTAATGCTCATTTCTCCCCAATTTAAAGAGGATAATCCTCTTAATACAATTGATCATAAAATTACATGTGTATATACAAATCCTATTCTTAGTCTGATCTAATCTTCTATGTTGGAATAGGATATTCTAATCTCCCATAGCAAAATTCTTTTACAGTAGTTGGAATGGTGCTGGCTTGAGGTACAGCTGTTGCGGCCCATGTAACAACTTCTTTATTTATCTTTTCTTGTTACTGTTGTTTGTAGAATACTGTTTCAGCATCACAATCACGGGTTGTTTCAGCAACGAGATTTACGTCTTGTTTGACTGTTTCAACAACGTGGTCTTCAAGCAACAAAGATGGTTGGTGCTGGCTTAAGGTACGACTGTTGCGACCAGTGTAACAAATCCTTCTTGTTACCACAGTATGTGAAATGTTGTTTCAGTGTCGCAAATCACAGACTGTTTCAGCAACGAAATTTGCGTACTATTGATTGTTTCAGCAGCGTGGTCTTCAAGCAGCAACAGTATGTTAACTGTAGTTCAAACTGTTTCAGCAACTATATATTTAATGGCTAAGTATGACAGTAATGTAAAATTACATGTAAAACAAATTAAACATATAGCAAAGAGAAGAAACGTTATATACCTTTGGGAAAATAGGTTAAGGTGATAATGTAGGCTTGAATGTGAGTGGGAAAAGGATGTAATGATAGCAAAAAGTATGAACAAAAAGGTACATTATAGGGTCCTAACAGTATGTGGCACATGCACTTTGATGGTTCATGCTCAAATGAAGGAAATGGAGCTAGCATTGTCTTGATTTCTCCTATAGGAAAAATTCATAACTTTTCTTATAGGTTGGAGTTTGCTTGCACAAACAATGTCACCGAATTAAAAGATTTATTATTAGGCATTGAAAATGCCTATAATCTTGGTTGTGGTCACCTTTCATTTTTTGGGGACTCTGAGATTGTTTTGAATCTCGTACGTAAGATTTAATCCCCTAGAAACAAGTTGATGAAATGATACACCCAAAATTTTTGGGCACTACATCGAACTTATTATCTTTCAACATCACTCATGTTAAGATGGAATTGAACTCAATGGTTGTGTTAACGATAAATCTTGTCACTGGTTCGAGAAGCATGCGGGCCTGCAAGTTGCACGCAGTGCTCAAGCGCAACTCAGGAGAATTCTTGTTTTCCTCCAAGTATCAAATCAAGCGAGCATGCTAAGTCTTGCTATTGACGGACGAGATCCATCCGAAAAGAAAATCAACGGTCATCGGGGTGTCGGAGTTGCCAATCTACTCGACATTTAGCAGCAGAGAAGTCTCTTCTCTTTAAAGGCTGAATACAGGTCGTCCGATCCAGAGCACGTGGCGAGAGATCCCACAGAGTCGGGGATCGCGGAAATAAAAGTCCCGAGCACATGGCAGTAGAAATCTCGATATCTCGATGCCTGATTTCCCGATATCGGGGGCAACTTTCAATAGTGGAAGACAGGTGGTAGGCTATGCACCAAGGAGCTGACCGTCAACGAGTCAACGGCCATAAGCCATCGGGTTTCGGGGAATCGCAAGTTTAGTGGACACAAACATCGTGTCATCAAAAATGCCGAAATCCCGATGGAAAGTTGGACCACGGTCGCACAGGGACAGGTCATATGGACTATGGACTAGCCGGTAGGGGCTAATTTCTGGGAGAAGGAGCTCATCGCATATCGGGATATCGGGGTTTCCAAAGGCAAGGAATTCATGCATTCCAAACGCGCGAACCCCGATCCCCAAAAATCCGAAGCTTCATCTCATGCCTCCTCGCCGCCACGTCCTATTCCCTCGTCACGCCAACTCATGATTTCTCCCCGGTCCCTGTATCTCTTACACCCTGCTCTTACACCCCAAAATTCATGTATTCTGCCACATGTGTTTTCCCTATCGCTTCCTCTCTATCATCCTTTCGCGTGGCTGCCTTTCATCCCATAGCTGCATCAAGTGTGTCTAACTACCCCTCGCTCGATCACCATCCACTCACCACTCCACGTCACTCATCAGTCCTACCATGACTTCTCCAAGCAAGATTCAAATGGCAGAATATGAAGGTTTCCATGTCCTGAAAGCGCAGAATCGGCTAGGGCCTTCCCCGATTCCAATGAAACAGTTATTGCAGCAACTGAGGGTAGTTGGACATCGTTTCCTTCATAAATGGAAAGCCCAGAAATGAATGCAAGCTGGTCAATTCAGTCACAGGGCCTCTAGAACACGATTGCATCTGAATGAAGCTCATGAACGTCCAGAGATTGCAGGCGCAGTAAATGTGAAGCCATAATGTCTTCAATACAATGCCTCGATTTAGCTTCCAGTGTTTTTGTTTGAAGTATATGTGGGCATTTTGGCCACTTTTGTAAGCATTGATGGTTGAGCAGAGCTCCCTGGTTGTAAAATTTTAATGAAGCATTTTTTTTCTGGTTATGTATGAGCTTTGGAGACTTCTTGCCTTATGAATGCCAGTTTCTATCATATCTTTGTTTGCACTGTGTTAAAGCAGCTCGGAATTGGAGGATCCAGTCGAGCTGTAACTATTATAGGATGATGTTGTAATGGATCACTGTAATAGTTACGGAGCCTCTAATCAGTCCCTGTAATTTCCTTAGTGCTGAATGACTTGGAATTGGAGGATCCAGTCAAGTCCTCTTTCAGCTTCTTGAAGCCCTGAACCAGAAGGATCCTGTTTTTGGAGTTTTTCCTCTGCAAACTGCTGCAAGCCTGATGCCCGGAGCTGTTTGTCCACTTTCTCCTAAGTCTTCCGCTTGTTCATCTTTAATCAACCCACTGGCTGAAGTTAGGATTCCAGACCTCCTCTGTTCTTTACATATCAGACTCAGTCCTTGAGTTAGAGTGATACCTCCTAGAGCCATTATCTCCATTTGATCACCCTTTATAAACAAATCGTGACATAAACTGATGGGCGTTGGGCTCTACTCTTGCAAGCAATCGAGGAGTGAATTCTAACGCTAACATTTCTGGCACCGTTGCTGGGGAGGAAGTTGAAGATTTTCCCTGGGTAGAAAGACATTGAGCCTCTGATTCTGAAGGTGCATCAGACATCAGAGCCCTTAAAGATTGCTGCTGTGCACCTGGCGACTCCACTGTGGCGACTCCATTGTTTCCACATCACTGTTT
>JASDQU010295890.1:3334-14150 GCA_032191745.1 Picea mariana | reverse complement strand
TAGCCAAAATTCCGCAATGACTCAGTTCAGGATGATTCCAGAACCCTATCTTGTATAGGTTGTATATTAGAAAGTATAAGGCCTCAGGAAATGATTTTTGAACCCAGCGTACCTTGATCCATCTACTACATATACTCCAAGTCGTTCCTTCTGAAACGTTGTATAAAAAAAAAAATAGCGAAAATGCAAAGGTGTCTCAGATGTAGCAGCGAAACCCCAAAACCTTGAGCTCTAATACCATATGGTAAGAACCAAATATCAATATAGCATAGAAAAACCTTAGAAAAAGTACTCAATGCCTTGAAAAAGAGATAATTTAGAAAATAATCCTCTTCCTCACTTAAATGTTCAAGTACAATATGATTCCAAATGAAAATGTCTCCTTGGTATATATAGGAGACTAGGAGGTATAATTACAACTAATGGCCTAAAGATGACATAAATAAAGTAACATTACTAATATAATATGCCCCAATTAAGGGGTAATGAGCCAATATTAGGGATTAACATCATGCTTCCTCAATTTTTAGAAGCACAGAAGGAATAGTCTTCCCAAGGTCTTGCAGGGAGAACAAAAACTTAATCCAACTTCACGGGTGATAGAATCAACAGAGCCCAAGCAACATAGATTTCCTAGGGACAAGGCTAAGGAAGTGGAGAAGAACACAAATAAATTATCTAAAGATGAAATAATATCAGTACCAAGTAAAGATGAGCAAAAATATTTATTATCATTTGAGGCTTTTATGAAGCACGAGCATACTTTTCCTTTTTCATTTCCAAATACCGAAACTCTAGTGAAAGATGCCACAAATCCAGAAGGATATATTGCACTCAACTCTTCCATACCATCATTAAATCCTTACCATCATTAAATCCTTTAGAAACAAGTTTTGAGTTGCCTAGTTTAGAGTTTATTAATATAGATGACCTCACACCTATTCAACCTGAAGAAATTCCTTCAACAAAAAAAATAATCAACAAGAAAAGGAAGGCTATCATAAGAAGGGAAGCTTGACAGAAGGAAGGAGTAATTACCAAAAAGCGTAAAATGATATATGATGGACAGGGATAGAGTAACCATGAATTTTCAAAAGAAGTTGTAGACTCATTGGGAGCCTTTGCAATTGCCAACCAGTGATTAGTGGATAATCTAACAAAACAACCGTGACAAAAGAATATTCTGATTGAACAATTGCATAATGATATGCAGCAGATGGAATTGACTGCCTGAAATAAAATCAATTTTCATATAGAGCAAATCAAACAGGGTTTTGAGCAACATATAAAGTAGTTAGAAGAAAAATTGGAATTAAGTGTTCAAAATCAACAAGTAAGCAGTACTATGCTTTCCCAGCAAGACAAGTTAATAGTGCAGTTGTAGTCTCAAATAACTTTATTTGAAAGAACATAAATGGATATCTCTGCATTTAAGAAGCAAGCATCTAAATTAAATGGAAAGTTGGAAATTGTCCACCAAGACTTATACCAAAATATGGATATTATTCAAAAACATTATCAAGTGATCAATAATTCCTTTAAGAATATTCATGAAAAGGATAAGGAAGCCTATACATCCAAGTCCAAATTCCAATATTTCATAGTATGGAGAAAAAAATCAATTTACCTGGAATTGCCCCTTTTTCATAGTTTGAGCAAATAAAGGGATAAATGGATTTAAAGGTCTATGAAACAAATATTGAAGAAAGTAAGAGGTTGGACAGAGAAGCAAAAGAATCTTGTCTTAACAATCTTTCAACTGTAGACCTAGAAATGGCTGAGTTTGATGGCAGTGCTATCCCTGATACACTTGGACAAATCGAGATTGAAAAGAGCAAAGAGAAATTCAATGAAAAGTAGAGAGAGTGTACTAAGTGATATCCAATAGGTAAATCATGTTGATTTACAAATGATAAATGATCTGTTGTTAAAACCGATCTTACAACATCAGGTGACAGCACAGATAGTTGTGAAAATTCAAGAGAAATTACCATTGGTACACAAAAAGGTTTTCTCATTTGAGTTGAATGCAAATGTCGAACCTTCCAAATTTGTTGTGGAATTAACAGAAATACATGCTCAATTAAATGATCAGAAAAAACCAAGTACGTCCATGAGAAAATAAAGGACAAGTAAAGTGTCAACAAACCAAAGAAATCTCCAAATTCAGAAAAATCTGCATTGTATATTTTAGTTTTGATTGTATTCTATTTTGAGATCAAAGAATGCGGAATGTCTAACTACTTTTGGTTAATACATTTTTGTATAAATAAATAGATCTAAGATCTATTCAAGGATTCTTCTTGCCGAATGTAAAAGAGAACTTATTGAATATCAATTAGAAAGAGAAGATAGAGATTATACGTCTCATTTCCTTGAGTTATGTGTTTCCTGTGTATTTCCATTTCCTAATCATAGTTTCTTCACTTAATGGTTCTTGAGGATTGAAATACCACAATTTAGTAATACATCTACTGTGATCTACATATTGGGAGTTTTTTCAATCATAATTTTTCCTTTGTTTTTACTGTGAGTAAAACAAGACCTATATCTATGTAAGTTTCCTCATTTTAAATCAACGACTAAGGATTCCTTCTTCATAATTCCTCTACTACGGATAAGGTAAGTTTTATCTGTATTTTATACCTTACTTAATTTTAACAATATTTGTTAATCAATTCTTCTTTTCATAAGATTAAAATTTTAAAAAGACTTGAAGAAAGAGATATTGCCTCTGTGTTTTCTAATCATTAAAATTCATTTGAAGTTGCATCTTAAAACTAAAGGTAGAAAAGCATTACAAAAACAATTATTTTAAATATTTGGATGCCTGACATTATTCTGTGAGCCTAGAATCAATCTCAGGAACAATAGTGTGGTCATGAGGGAACCTTATTGAGCACCTGCCAAATTGCCAAAGGAGAAGGTGCATGGATGCATAAGCACAATTAAAAATTGCACTTGGTTGGAGGCATTTTTGGGTAATAATCAAATGACCATAAATTTCTGCTCAAAACTAAGAATTGAGCATGAAAGTAGTCATTGGAAAGGTTTTGGACAAAAGAGTGAATGTATTCACCCAAAATTGTGAGACGATCAACAATTCACAGCAATCAGAAGGAATTTCTGGATGCATGTAAAGAGGAAAAAAGTGCATATGTCTATAATTGCATATTATGAGTTTTAACCAACAACTGCAGATGTCTACATGTTTTCAGATGATATGGTTACAAATAGAACAGATAAAATGCGAGTGATGTCTATAGATAGGAGACGAAATTACATAGATAGTTCTTCAAAAGAGCATTTTCTTTCTTTAAGAAGTTATTGGGTCATATATTTGGGTTCAATGAGAAACAGGGAAGACCCTAATGAAATTCTTGTTGGGAAAAGAATTCCATATAACAATTGTGCATAACAGATGTGGAGGCTAGGTAGGAATTCCATCTACAGTTCATGATAATTCATGTACAATGGGTACAAATGGAAATCAAGAAAGGTGGATTGGGAAGAATATAAAAGGGTTTGAACTTTGGTTAAAAATGAGTAGATACATTCAAGGAAATAGTGATATATCAAGGATACCCCTCATGATGACCAAAATCCAAGTGTGAATAATGTCGAGATATGAATTTCAGTGAAACCATAAGGGCTTGAGAAGCCAAGAAGATAAAAATTTATGTGTAAATGAAATCACTACAAGAAATCCATTGATGTTAATTAGAGTGGAATCAGGGTGCAAAAGTAAAGTATGTATTGTCTGAAGTAAAGAAATTCCATTCACCCTAAAGGATTCCAATGTCTAGATAAAGCAACACATTATGGTAAGATCAAAGGACTGATCATCAAAATGATAGTATTCTGATAAATAAATACATAGTGTATCCATGGAGATGAGGTGCATTATCTCTAGGGACCAAGTATGTAGTTCTGCAACTATATCTCCATTATTCTTGTTAGAGTAGAGCAGTGGAAGCATGGTATAAGTTTTAGAACTTCAAAGGTGAATAAATGAAGGTGCATGTAAACTAAAAGAGTGTCAACACATGCATAAAGTGACTCCTTATGTGTAGAGCGATGCTAGAAGTATGAAACCATACTTCTGGAGAAGGCATTACATAAATTTAAGTGCATTCCATAATTGGACCAAGTCCATGAGTAGCTGGAGATAGAACAAGAAGGTAGCACTAGATGGATGCCGAATTATTTTAGGTCTATGGCATCACATAAGGAACTATGAAAATAGTAAAAATAAATTGTTAATGAAAATAGAGAGAATGGTGGTACTTTCTGAAGGTGTTTAGTGAATTCCCAAGGTAGATTGGGATGCCAATCCAAAAGGATTCAATCATGGAGATGATTTTCTGAAGGGAAATCAATAAGGAACCATGAGGAATAAAATGGTTCTATGTGACTTGGTATACAGAAGAGAGGGTACTTGAAAGAACCCATCTCAAGTGGAAAACAGTTGTTGGTGATATTCCAAGAGATTCGAAGTATCACTAGAATTTATGATGGAAAGTAAAAGAAATGTGAACTACTTCTAGTTAATATCCAAGAAGTTGAAAAAGGGAAATTTGTGTAACATTATAGTATGTTGGAAATTGACTAAGGAAGTCAAGTTGAGACCCAAATGGGTTAAGAAAGGAGCAAAGAATGGTGCAAGAAAAAGGCACAAAATTCCTTTATGCATGGTTGTTGATTATGATTGTGTTGGTCGGTTGGCAAGAACCAGGTTATTATCATCACATGCGCATATAAGGCTGAGAAGACACAACGAAAAAATGACACGAATGCCACATTTTATGTATACTTGGAAAATGTCACACATCTAGTTGCACACACACCGCGCATATCAATAGAGACAATAGCCACATATAAGGATATCACATGTTTTAAAGCAAGCATGCACCATATGTATGTGCAAGCCAAGAAGGACCCAGTGTACCAGTGGTTTCCCACTGGTTACAGGTTAACCAGAGAGGATGTGTGTTTGATAGTGAATGATTGGGAAGAAGAATGGAAAATCCCAGCACATAAAATAGGGCAAGCATAAGAGGAAGAAGATAAAGATAAAAGTGATGAGGATCCAAATGACGACCAAAAAAATGATGCAGGAGATATTCCTGGCCCATCCACAACAAAAGAGCAACAACTGGTTCCAACAATAGGGAAAAAAAGGAAGGACACATGGAAAGAACCCGCAGGGGGGCATACAAAAAGACGAAAGCGCATAGAGAAACCCTAATGTATGCATTGACTGGTGATGATATGGACCTCATAGGCTACCAGGTCCAGGATGTTGTCGAAGAAATAATGGAGGAAGCCACCAAAAAACAAGAAGTACAACAACAAAGAGTGTAGGATCAGTTGGAAACACTCCAATAGATGTTGGAAGTAGCATGCATCACCAAAGAGATCAGAACAAAGGCAGGACCCTCAAGTGTTCTAGTAAAGGAAGCAGTTATTGTGCATCCATCCTTGACTCAATTAACAACAGGGCACAAGATACTACAACTTGCGATGGACGCACTGGAAATTTTGACGGTTGAATTGTAGCAACAGGTAAATGCACTAGGACATCTGGACCTAGTTGTATCAAGGATGCCAATAGAAAGACTATAGGACTTGTAGATAGGCTTACTGCAAGAGATTAAGAAAAGACGAGAGGAAGCAAAATAGGAGCTTATCAAAATTATGGATGAAAGAGATTAGTTACAACAACAGTATGAGACTACACTCCAACAAAATAAGGAAGTTTAAGTCCAAGTAGCAGAGGTCATGAAGGATAAAACAGAGGTCGAGCAAAGGGTGAAGAAATACCTTAAGGAAAAGGAAAAAGTTGAGGGTATATTGCAAAAAACCCAAACAAATGTCCAAAAATTATACAAAGCCATACCAGAAGTCCCCATAGTAATAGAAGCTACTATGGAGGAACAAGTGTTAAAGATCGGTGAAGTCATCAAGGGCTTCAGAGTGAAAATTGAGGACTTAAAATTGTGGAGCATTCCAGGAATGCCACCGGAAGTGCAAGAAGGCAGGGAGAGAATGTCGATGAAAGTGGTCGCTAATATCAAGAAAGTAGAGGAAAATTGCACCAAACTCTGCGAGGAAAGTGAAAAGATATGGGTAGAGTTAGCATAAGAAATTGAGATGAAGGTGATGGAAGCTCGATTAAGAGAAGCAAAAGAAAGGGCACAACAAGCTTCAGATAAGATAACTACTCTTTCACCCGCAGAATGTATGACAACAAATTTGGCTCAGAGGCAGTCATACTTGGAAGTAGAGAAGTTGAGAGATCAACGAAATATCCTTCAACAATGATTGGAACCACTGCAAGAAGAAGCAGTGAGGATAATAGGGGAATTGGCCACTGTGCAGGGGAAGGTCAAACAAGCAACATATGAAGAAGAGGAAAAAATCACAACCTTGATTGCGCAAGGGGAAGAAGAAATAGAAGCAACAAAGGCCATGATAATCAAGGAAGTGGAGGTAGTGAAGGAAGCCTCCCAAAATTTCAATGTGGCATGGAAGAGCAGGCAATAGGACCGAGTGGCTCGGGACAAGCCACATGTGAGTGTTGGGGGCCTATTGGATAGGCAATTTTGGGATGTAATTTTGGTAAAAATCCTAAGTATGGAAAAAGCGTGCAACAGAGGTGTGCAAGAGAAGAAGGAATATGAAGGAGTGTGCAACTGAGGCACATCCAGGAGGACAGTGAACAACAAATGCGCATCCATAGGAACAACATGAAGTGAGAGGAGAATAAAGTAGAAAAAGAGAATAAAGTAGAGAAGAAAGTAGGAGAAGAAAGTGGGAGAAAAGGAAGGATGACAAATTGACATGCTAAAGATGGAAGGATGCACAAAAGTAGGAAAGAAAAATCAGTCAAAGTGCAAAAGTAACATGCAGACGAAAAAGAAAGAGAAAGCAATCGAACAACCAGTAAATTGGAGTTTTCATACAATGTAATAGGGTTATGGGAGGAACCGAATAAGGTTTCAATCCCTAAATCTTATGTATAAATATGTAATGGGTTGAGAAAATAGAGGTTCCTCTGTGTGATTATTCTCGAGTAGCCTTGTGGAGTCAGCCCCAAGCTGCCAAGATTTCTTTCATGTAAGAAGAGTGATAGGAGAGTCTGTGAAAGAGAGGAATTCATGTATGAATGTAAGGGATGATGCAGAAAGAGAGAGGCTTGCACTGCAGAGAAGCTATGCTAGGAGGGAAGAAATACAATCATGCCACATCTTTGTTAGCACAATGTGCAAGCCAGAAGCTATTGACAAATGCATAATAAAGAATTCAGTTGTTACACATATTCATTGCGCTATATTCATGACTGTTAGAGTAATGGGTTATGTGGTGAACTGGAATCTAATGATGGTATGAATCTGAAATCACTAAGTATTTAATAAGCAATAAGGACAAAATTATGCACACAAAAATTATAAGGAAGAATGAACAGATTGGTCACCTCTCATTTCCTCACTACTGCAGAAACCTGGTTCTCACAGTCCCAATAGATACCTCAAGTGCGACTTCATCTTCACAAGTAGGTGATGCCGAAAGGACCGGTGTTTGGTGGGTTTTGTTGGTTGAAGATAAATCAAACCTAGGGTCTTAAAAAATGCATGCAACACCAACAACCTATTTTTAAAAGTTGTGATATATAGGACCATCATGATTAGCCCCATTTTAGCCAAGCTATATGAAATTATTTTGGAAAAGAAGATTAGCATATGGCTAGAAATCCACAAAAAAAGAGCTAAAGGACAAGCTCGGTTTAGGATATATCATTCAACTGTGGACCACCTTGTTACACTTAGTATCATTGTGGAGGATTGTCACAATAATAAAACCACTCTCATTTGTTGTTTTGTTGACTTTAGAAAATCTTTAGAAACAGTTCCCAAGACAAAACTTTGGGATAGGTTGGAAGAGATAAAAGTGTTTTTTGAGTTGAGGGCTGCCACAACAAGGTTGTATGAGAATTTTATTTCCATGTTTAATAACACTAAAGGATGGTCAAAAGAAATTAACTGCAATATTGGAGTCAAGCAAGGTTCTCCCTTTTCCCCTACCCTTTTTGGCATATACATTGACAAGTTAGAAGATCGTTTGGAAGAAGCAAGTTGTGTTGGCCCAACTCTCACCGGTATAGTCATCATTCTTCTTCTTTACATTGATGATATTGTTCTTATGGCGAGGAGTCCCCACGATATTCAAAATCAATTAAGAATACTCAAGGATTTATGCTCCAATAGGGGTATGACTGTTAATACATACAAAACAAAACTCGTGATAATTAAATCCAATAAGATCACATATTATACTTTCGTATATAAAAAAAACAACATGGAGGAAGTATTTTCATACAAATATCTTGGAATCGATATTCACCACAAGTTCAACTGAAATTATAGCATTGAGGAAAGGATAAATGGAGGGAGGAAAACTTATTATTGAATTGAAAACAATTGTAATTTAGTAGATCTTTGGATATGGGATAAGAAAAAACTCCTCTTTGAGACTCTCGTTACTCCTATTATTCTATATGGATGTGAAGTCCTATTATTCTATATGGATGTGAAGTTTGGGGATGCAGTATTTTTAGAGACTCGTGGAGAAAGATAGAGTATATCCAAAAATATTGTATAACCTATAATCTCAAAATTAAAGGAAATACACCCTATCTTATCCTCCTCACAAAAGCAAGGCTTTCCCCCATTGAGAGCACGACGATAACCACCCATATATTGTATATGAACAAGTTAAACAACATGGAAGACAAGAGGCTTCCAAAAATTGCTTCAAACTCTAGCCAAAACCACTTTCAGCTTAGGCAGGGATGACATAAGTATGCCCACTCTTGGCTAAACCATTGGGGAATAAAGGAAGACACCATATTGTAGAATAAATATATTATTAAAAATATTATTACATCAAAATTGAAGGAGAAAATGTTGTGTGATAAAGAGTTAGAGGGAAAAAGAAAATTAAGATATTATAAGAATGTAATCAACCCTAATCTAGAAGATAAAAAATATCTTGTTTTGATAAGTGCAAATAAAAAAATAAACATTGCTAAAATAAGAAAAAATTCTCATGAGTTCTAATCTAGAAGATCAAAAATATCTTTTTGTTTTAACAAGTGTAAATAAAAAAATAAACCCTGCTAAAATAAAATAAAAATCTCATGAGCTCTATAGTGAAACTAGGCGTTGTCAATTCCCAAAACGTTATGTGATGAAGAGTCTATCACCTTTGTGATACTAGAAGGATTGAAGATGAAACACATTTTCGCTTAGAATGTCCAGCGTATACCCATATTAGATCTCAATTTTAAAAGATTTGTTACACTACCCACCTTCCTAACCTTTAAACTCAACAAAACTATAGTGATCTTGGAATGTTTCTTTTAATGCTTTTGGATCACAGAAATAAAATTCTAAAGAATTCCAAGTAATATCTTACCTTCTTAAGGTCCTATAAACCAATTCAATCTCAATAAATATTAATCATTATCATTACCTATTTTTTTCATATAAATTTAAAAAAAAAAACCAATAAAAAATTAAAATCTAAATTTAAATTGTATTCTATTTTTTAATCTCGAATCTATAATTGTGTAAAAAACTTATAATCACAGACCTCTTTTATAAATATAAACGAATATACGTCACGTGTTATAAATAAAAATACAAAAGCATAACAATATAAAAAAGTACACAATAAACTTTACATCACTAAAATATTACATAGAATAAATAATCACCTCTCATCACGAGATATGAACGACTACCATATTTAAGTTTTTTTTTTCAATTAAATGGATGGATGGCCTAAAGTTTCTCATATGATATGAAGCGCTACTATATTTAAAAGACAAAATAACAAAATAATTTTGTCAAATAATTGGATGTTCCATGAATGCTTGATTTTTAAATAATTACTTTTAAATAAATATTTTTATTTGTAAAATAAATGTTATTATAAATTTTAATTTTTTTTAAATATATTTTCAATCAATTTTATTTGTTATTATATATGGGAACTTATGATCTTGAAAACTCCACGATTTGTTGTTATATAGGAGTCCCTACAATCTTGAAAACCAACTAAGAATCCTTAAGGATTTTTGCTCCAATATGGGTATGATTGTTAATACTGACAAGACTAAGGTCATGATCATTAAATCCAATAATATCATTTATGATACCTTCGTATATGACAATAACAACTTGGAGGAAGTGACTTCATACAAATATCTTGGAATCGATATTCACCACAAGCTCAACTAGAATTATAGCATTGAGAAAAGGATTATTGGAGGATGGACAGCTTATTATGGGCTTGAAAATAATTGTAAATCCATCGATCTTTGGATATGGGATAAGAAGAAACTCCTCTATGAGACTCTTGTTACACCTGTTATTCTTTATGGATGTGAAGTCTGGGGTTGTAGTATCTCTCACGAATCCTAGATAAAGATAGAGCAAATACGAAAGAACTTTATAACCTATAATCTCAAAATTAAAGGAAATACACCCTATCCCATCCTCTTCTTAGAGGCAAGCCTTTCCCCCATTGAGAGCACAGCTATGACTAGATACCTAATGTATGAGAAAAATTTAAACAACATGGAAGACAAGAGGCTTCCTAAAATTGCTTCAAAATCCAATCATAACCACCATAGACTCAAGCGAGGATGGCATAAAGATGCCCACTCTTGGCTAAGCTATTGGGGAATCATGGAAGACACCATTTTATAGAATAAGGATACTATTAAAAAAATCGTCAAATCAAAATTTAG
>JASDQU010295889.1:0-14150 GCA_032191745.1 Picea mariana | reverse complement strand
ATTGAAATTTATGTAATGAAATCTTTAAGTTAGGATTTACGTAATGTAATTTATGCAAGTTAAATTTTATTTAAAATTGACTGTAACGCGTTCCTGTTCAAAATTTACATGCCTAGATTTGAATCGGATTTACCTGCCGAAATATATAGTGATTCTTGTCTTGTACTTCTATATAAAAACGGAAATTTAAGTCATTAGCACTGTTCTAGAATTTTCATTTGGAGTTGACGATATTTACTTAATTTTCCCGAGAGTCTTCCTCAGTTGAACGAAGGGGAGGGTCTACATGGTTATTGGAACAATGGTGGAACGTGGCATATGTAATAACCTTGTTGTGAATGTTATTTTCAACAGTCACTGCTATAGTCTGATTCACCTTGAACTGTAGGTTACAACCTCACTTCTGTCAAGGGTTTACAAACAATTTTTCTTTAAAATCTATTCCCTGAAGAGGTTTATCTGGAGACTACCCGAGGACATCTTCTAGCTTTCATCCTTCTGTAATTTAATAGTGACAGAAAGGAAAATGTTTGAGTCTATTCTGAGTGAGGAAACGTTCTATAACTCCTATTTCACCGTGCGTTTCTTTTTCTTTAAAAACTGTGTTGTCTGAAATGTTTAAGCGTTGATGTGTTGTGTTGTGTTCCCAATAGAATGTTTACCTTAGCAATGTAAACATTTGGGTTCATAATCAATATCAACCGTGCATGCAAAACTGGAGAAATTATTTGTAGTCTCTTCAAATGCATCTTCTAAGGAAAACTTATCCTATCGTGTGCCTCCAACAATCGCTGCTCCAGGATAACTGTGACCGGAACTCATTAGGAAAAATTTAAACTTCTTGAAAGCCAATTTTTACTTAGCATAAGTTGAACGATTCAGGCAGAATATTAAACTTGCAGACATAATTTGGAGCTGTGATTGACAATCATCTTAAATGGTATTGGCTTGCAGATATTATGGGTGATGCAAGTAACCTCCATAAAACTTGAACTCCTTCCCATGACTAAGAAATTGTGGTATTTTGGAGCTATATACCAGGTCAATTCCACACGGGCTTGCAAATTTCTTGTGCAGTGAGAATTCCCATGATCAGGGTGACCATTTGTTTCTCTTGTTGTTCAAATTAATTGGTATATTTCTCTTGACCACGCTCAATGAGAAGTGACACTCCAATGGCATGAACTGATGTAGATATCCTGAAATACTAAAGGGGAAAAATCTATAAAATCAAAACATTATAATATTTGTTGGTGTGACGTCACTAGAGCTTATTCATGGTATAGCTCGGGACAAATGTATAATTTTTTAGGAGCAGAGAACTGGAAACAGTCAACAACATGCTCTCAGAATAAAAATTATCGACAAAACTTGACTGGAAAAAGCATTCAGCAAGGTCCATTATTTTATGAATTAGTAATTTATACTACCAAATTTAACCATCTCTTCATTGCTAGATCATATAATGATAACAAAAGGGATAGCTAGAATGATATGTACTCTTCTTTGCCTGAAGCTATGGTAATGCTCATTTTAAGAGGAAGAATAATTGATTTTAATAGATATTGTGAACAGGCTCAGATTCTGGAAGAAATCTAAAAAGATACCCTATTGAACTATCCCCTTTAGATTTCCAAAATACTGAGTTGGCTTCAATCAGTTTTGTATAATTGCTTAAAAATGAAATTGTAAATCAGATCAAAGTTTTGGGCAAATACCTGTACTAGAACCACCACCCTTATCCCTGCGCACTTGAGGTTGAATCATCTCTCAGCCACTTCGTCAGTAGTCTTAAATTGAACAACCCTGACAAGAATACTTATGATGGACAGTGTGATGATTTTTTTCTTACCAAGAGCCTGTGACCTGTGTTTTTGTTAATGAGGTTGTTTACTGTATTGCTTATGGAACGTCAAGGTCAGGTTAAGGCTAATGAAAATACTAATATCCACTGATGGCTAATCCTTCACTATTTTCATCGTTCATGTGAATGCTAAGGTAGTGTAATGTTTTGTTACTGCTAACATCCTAGTTTGTTAATGTTATTTTGTTTTAGGGTAATGATTAATGTGAAGTAATGCTTCTGGTAAGGTTAATGTCAGTGTAAGGTAATGTAAATGAAACGAAATGTTAATGTAATGTAAGGGAATGTCCTTAATATAATGGAATGTTAATGTACAGTGCTGTAATAGATTGTTATTTTATAGGGATGCGTAATGCTACTATGTAATTTTAATAATATTTTATTGGCAAGGTTATGGCAATATAAAATGCAATGTTGATATTGTTTTAAGGAAGGTAAATGTAAATTGTATTGATACATGCATGAAGTAAGGTGATAGATAGTTGTTTACAAGGTTATGACAATACAAAATGTGATGTTGTTGTGGATAATGTTACTGAAAATTTATGGTATTGGTAACATACAAGATGTAATGAGATTAATAATTTAACTGCCGAGTAAGGGTAATAAAAATATAATGTGATTAATATTTCAGGGTAATGTTTTTAAATTGTTGGAATTTTTAACCAAATGTAATGTCTTCGAACTAAGCGCAATCATTTATTATGAGTTAGTAATGAGAATTAGCAATCATTTGAGTTTACATTGTTTCCAAAGGGTGGTTGGGTAACTCGTTGATTATTGGAATTTAAATGGAGATTTTGGTTTGTAATCAATACCCTTTTGAGTCATAGATAACGCCTTGTCTTAACCACGTTTGGTCAGCGTCGGAGTCCTTCCGACTTGCACCTTCCGTAGGGGACATGGTGGTCCTTTTTTACTATTGTTGTACTTGTTGGTAATATTTTTGTTGCTTGGTCTGCTTCTGTCGGGCGAGATGTAGACACCTCCATGTTCCTCACAACAGTCGCCAGCCCTGAGACCTTAAATGGTTAAAATCGATAGGAGCCTTGGCTTGAGCATTTCTTATGTGTCTTGGAGGTCCTAACCACTGTAGGGTAGGACAGGCAGGTAGTCAGTCTTACTTATTGTCGATTGATCGTCGTTAAATGCATGCAGTTACTTGATTGCACGTCGTATGATGTGTTCATCATGGTTGCATCTTGTTCGTTGTCGGGTGGTGATGCAGAGTCGAATTTTTTCTTCCCTTGTACACGTGCACACACTTTTAAAAAAAAATAAAAGATAAATTGCACTTGTTATATGAGGATCGTCGTTGTAATGAGGAGGTTCGTTACACCCAGATCAAGGAAAATGGATTCTTCAATGATCTCAAAGGAATCCAGAATGATTTTATGGTTATGAATAGTCCTCAATATGCCGCTATCAAGTTCAAATCAAATTATATTTAGTTTTTATAAGTCAAAGCATAACCTATTTCTTGGAATTTTGTTGTATTTTACCTGGTTTTAGAATAGAAGACAATAGGAGAAAGGGATTGGATTTTTAAAATTTGAGAGAGGTTTTCATTTAAAACGAGATAAATAACAATAACCTCTCCCAAAATTTACATAGGTGTCAACAATTGGGATATTCAAAGGGATCTTTGAGCCATATTTTTCAGTTTTCCATATTTTTTGATTGAGACATATTTTTTCGAGAAGGATTCCAGTGAGTTGGAGATGAATTTCAAAAAACAAAAAGAGTTTTTTGTTCAACATAGACTCTTCTACAAAAACCTCTTCTAGTTTTGTAACAGATATTAATATCTGAGATACATGATCTCATATTTGACCCCCGGTTTTCAGAAAATTTGATCCTTTTTTCATCGTAGACAGTTGTAAAATTCGGTGTAACAATTTCTATCTTTGGGAAATTGGTTGGATTCGACCTCCTAATATTGGGGGAGAATATTTTATATAAATTGTTGTAACTAAAATGTGTGAAGGGGTTAGACTTGGGATGACCAAAAATGTAAAAATTGTCATAGGATTTAATGGACTGTAATGAATGAATACAAAGACTTTATTTTCGAGATTTTTGTGTCATTTTCTATGGTGAAGTTTTCTGATGTAAATTGTTATTCCTTTGTTTTTCATATTTTTTTTTTGTTCTCATTTCTTATAAGAAGAGTATGCTCGGGATTTGTCATGAACACCCTTATCTGGCTTAAAGACAATGTTTATGTTTTCTTCTGAAGATTGAATGCAGAATTCAGATAAACTCTGCTCTGCATTTGAAATCACCCCTAATATTTTCCTCTCTCCACCTCACAAATTATAAGAATCCACTGATATGACTGTATTGAGTGGTTATATATTTCTCTATTATTTATTCATTCCATCGTCTTTAATCTTTGACTCCATTTTTCCCAATGGTCCTTTTTCTGGTCTCAACCAAACTAATTCAAAAATCCGTAAACAAACCCATGTGTTTCACAACTAGCCTAATATCCTATCCTAAACAAATCTAAATTTGACAGAGAGATCCCTCTCTAAGTCTTGGAGGGCTAGATCCCTGAATCGAAGTCATTTTGATGTTACCTTCATGTCTGCCTCCACATCATAGGGAAAACTATAGGGTGATAATAGAATGGCGACCATACTGGGGAACTTTCCCCAGTAGTACACTTCAAAGTTCCATATCTGATCATTGATGGTGGATAGTGACCAGACACAAGAAGTTTTAGATCATTGACCTGGTGACTCCAATATCTAGTTCATATCCAATTCAAAGACTCCACTGGAGGAAGGACCTGAAACATGGCAAGACAACCTAGAAAGATCAGGTATTCAAACTCAAATTGTATCCAAGATATCGTTGCCTTTATCTGTAATTGTATTCTCTCCTTTTATAATCCGGGTCAAGAATTAATTATTGAAGCTCATAATGATCATGATCAAGACGAAGAAACTCAAAGGATTCAACCTTTACCAATAGCTATGGTATATACTCCCATATTTGTAAATAGCCCAATAGGACACAAATCTCATGCTTCATCTCCTCCCATGGTTGAAATTCCAGTTAACCATAAGCCCCTTACTTTACCTCCTGTACCTATGAAAATCCCAGACCGATATAGGCCCCTAGATTTTTCTCTTGTTCTCCATGAATTCCCTGCCAATTATAGAAAAAATCTTCCCAGGTTTGATGGAGAGAATGCCAATATCACTGCTGAAAAACACATCCAGAGGTTTGAATATTTACTTGACCTTTATGAGGTTGAAGATGACAATTTATATATCACGATGTTTGCCTTGTATTTGCAAGGTAAAGTCAAAAATTGGTTTAAAAACCTTCCAACTGCAAGCATAAAAAAATTTCATCAGTTCATGCAACTTTTCTTAGATAGGTGGGTGATCATAGGAATATTTTCCTTATCCTTGAAGAGTATGACCACTTGAAAAGGAAGCCAGGAGAGACAGTACAATAGTTCTCAACTAGGTTCAATAAGGTATATCATTCAATACCTGTGGATGTAAGGCCACCTCTTGGTTTAGCTCAATTTCATTACCCAGATGCTTTTGATTTATAAATGGCACTCCAGTTAAGAGAAAGAGACATTGCAACCCTTGAGGAAATGAAAATGTCACAGTTGACATAGAAGCTAATCTGCTGAACAAAAGGTCCAAGATAAGAGCAGAGGAAAAGGCCAGAACAGAAAAGAAATGGATGACATCTTCAGAAATGAAACTAGATATCCTAGCCAACACTATAAAAGAGATGATGCAGGAAATTAGAAAGAAAGAGGAGCTTGTTGTTCAAAGACCTCATATCCCACTAGCTCCAGAAACGGCAAAGGTAAATATTCTTGAAAAGTTTGCAGCTCAACCATGGTCTCAGGGATTGAAAAATGATAGTTTTATGTACTCAATTCACGATACAGTCGAAGATGAAGTTCAAAATCAGAAGATGGAGGAAGATTCTCCTGATATGATATGCATGTTCAATGGAATTTCATCCATGGATGATTCACCCAATCTTGATTGGTACGATGAAAATTATGATCACAATGCATAAAGTCTTGGGGTAAGTGGACACACTTTACCCTTATGCTTCTCTTCTTTTAAAATTTTGAAGGAAATTTCTGAACAAGTGGTAAATATCAAAGAAGGAAAACCTTTTGATGAGATAGTGAGGGATGTTAGTGTTGATAAAAAGGACATTTCATATCCAAGATCACAATCTCCAAGTTTATCTTACTTCCAAAGTTCAGGGAAAAATTCAGAGACCGAAACATAATTTGAAACTCTAGAATGTAATTCTTTACCATTATATGATAAGTCACTTAAAATTTTGACGGAAGAAAGTGCATAAAATTTTCAAGAAAATGCAAACTACCTGCCCATATGTTTAGCCTCACTCCTGAGAAAACATCACTAGCAGATTGTAAATAGTAAGAAAGAGGAATGTTCTAATGCATCAGTTGAGTAGAACAAGGATGATACATAAGTTGATCCAGAGGTGCAACCCTTGAGCCTTTCTGAAGGTCAAACCTCAGATGAAATCCCGAACCCTGAAATAGGTGATGAGATGATCCATTTTGATTCACTGCTTCTGTGCTTCAATTCATTTCAAATTTTAAGACGGGATCTTGGTTAGATTCTAGATGAAAGTTACAGTATGAGCCATGAAGTACTAGTAGAGACAATGCCACCATTATCTAAAGCATAGCATTTTATGACCTGATAGCTGATATTCTGGATAATGTTTGTTTTCAAAGTTTGGTTTCATTTACTCCTAATGAATTAAAAAATTGCTATGATATGGATATGATCAGACAGTTTTCTCCACTGTCTAGTTCAACAGAAATCTTAGTGCAAAACCCATCAGATGAAATGCAGACGTATCTTGAAATGTTTGAAGACTGGAAGACCTCACAAGAAACACAAGGTCAGGAGATGGAATGGACTGATCACAAATGCCAGGAAACAACTCAGGTCTATTTGGATCCTATAAATATCTACACGGAGAAATTTTTCGTGGAAGGTCCGCAATACATTTTCAGCATTTTAGTGGTTTTTCAGATTGATCAATTTTCATGTAAGGGAGATCGGGATAGAAATCCTTATCACATATCATTACCAGATCTACATCTGAGTTTGGGAAAAATCAGTCAAAGATCCCAGGTTTCAGATCCAAACTTTGATTGGTTATACTGGATCTATCATATTGATTAGGATCAATCATTCTCAAGATTAGAATAGGATGTACGTATACAAATAAGATCATCAGATCAACATTCTAATCAGATTTACCATATTCAAATAAGATTGTTGGGAAAGTATGTGGTTTATTTTGTTTTACTTCAAAGACTCATTCAAAGTCATAATGGATAATCAGTTGATTTCCAGTCACTAACGTGCAGGAGAGATCAAGATAGAAGTTGTGGGATTAGTCCAATGGATAAGGCACTGATTTACGAATCTAGAGAGTTGGGATTCTTGACACCTCCTCAGGACCTGCCATCCCCAATTGGAGCCTATGTTAGTGTCCTATAATGATAGGAGATCTGATGATTCATATATTATTTGTGGGTCTCATGATGAAGTTCCTGGCTTGCTAGTCTTGTTGTCTCTTGAAATAAATTTTCCAATTCATTGTCATTAGGTAATAGAATGGATCATTAGATGAAACATTTCTGTTATTCTTGAGTTAAGTTTCTTCAAGATGAGTTTTAGAATTGTCTTTTCAAGAAGTGATGAGTCTCTACTGTTATTAGAAAAAAATCCAAAATTTCACTTTCGGTAGCTAAGGGTCATTTTTCAAAGCATTATAAACTACTGAAAGATGTCACTTTCGACAGCTAAAATGACATGTGAGAGGCTCTCTAATCTACCGAAAGCGCAAATTTTTTCCAACGATTTGCTTGTCTCATAGGGATCTCAAACTGCCATCATTACACATGTCATGGTGATCTTAAATGCCATTGAAATCGTCTATGAGGATCATTTTTCATGATCTGGGTGATTATTATGATTCTAATTGATGTTTTAAAAAATCATTAAACCCTAATATGTCAATTCGAAACCCCAATCATGTTTTCATTCACCATTACCATTTCGTGCAACAAATCACATGGAGGTCTGTCTTAGTTGGTTTTAAGTAAACACCATGATCTAAGGTTCCTTATTCACTAAGTGGTTGTTTTTAAAATCTCATTCATCCACACAATTTGTTGGTCTCACAAATTTTCGTCATCTATTTTTCCTCTCTCTTTTTTCCTAGCATTGGCCTCCCATCCATCAACGTAGATTTCAATGTCTTTAAGGTATTAAAATGTTTTTTTAAATGTCTACTGGAGGAGCATTGATTAGGAGGGATCTCCAAGATATTCCTATATGGAATGTCATCCAGAGATTTGTCAAATGTTTAAGGATGCAGGATACTACAGGTTTTGTGAAAAATTGCAAGGGTATCATTAGGGAATAGAGGGCCAGAGTAATGTTGCTGATAAAAACATCTTACTCAGATTTTGAGTGTGAGCCACCCATGGAGAAGAGAGAGGAAACTGAAGTTTAATCTCAAGCCTTTGAGATACCTGAGACATAAACAAAAAGAAGATCAGTAAAGAATCCAAGATTTAGAATATGAAAGAATAAGTTACAGATCTTAGACTATTAGAAAGAATCATCAAATCTTTGAATCAGGATATGAAAAGGACATATGATAAGGTAAGAGACTCATTTAAAAGGTTATCTCTGTTGCATGTAGCTCTGGAAAGGAATACTAAAAGACTGTCTAATAAAAACCATAAACTTTACCAAATGATCAAGTTCTTGAGTTTTTAAACAACACCTATAAAACCTAAACCAAGAGCTCATCTCGGTTTAGAAGCATTGGTTGAAGTTGCTATGGACCTAAACAAGAAATCCTAAGAGTTAGACAGAGTAAATGAATCAATTTTTTACAATTTTGAACAGTTTTGGAAACTCAGGACTTTCATAAGCTTATTTTGGTCGACATAGGTGTTGTTAGCTATCGAATCCCTTGACTTTCGACAACTAGATTGACTTTGTTCTATATGTGTTAGCTGCCGAAAGTTTTGTTCTGAGCAGAAAGCACAAAAATCTCCTCAAATCAAGGAAAATGGATTCTTCAATGATATCAAAGGCACCCATAATGATTTTATGGTTATGAATAATCCTCAATATTCTGTTGTCAAGTTCAAATCGAATCAGTTTTAGTTTTTATAAGTCAAAGCATAACCTATTTCTTGGGATTTTGTTGTATTTTCCCTAGTTTTACAATAGAATACAGCAGGAAAAAGGGAGTGTATTTTGAAACTACAAGAGAGGTTTTTGTTCATCACAATATGAATAACAATAACCTCTCCCATAATTTACACAAGTGTTAGAAATTGGGATATTCGAAGGGATCTTTGAGCCCTATTTTTTAGTTTTTCGTTTTTGTTTATTGAGACATATTGTTCCGAGAAGGATTATAGCGAGTTGGAGATGAATTTCAAAAAACAAAAAGAGGTTTTTTTTCAAGACAAACTCTTATACAAAAACCTCCTCCATTTTTGTAACAAATATTAATATCTGAGAGATATGATATCATCTTTGACCCCCAGTTTTTAGAAAATTTGATCCTTTTTTCATGGTAGACAATTCTAAAATTCGGTGTAACGGTTGTTATCTTTGGGAAATTGGTTGGATTCGACCTCCTAATGTTGGGGTAGAGTATTTTATATAAATTTTAGTAATTAAAATGTGTGAAGGGGTTGGACTTGGGATGACCAAAAATGTAAAAATGCTCACAGGCTTTAATGGATTTTAATGAATGAATACAAACACTTTATTTTCTGGATTCTTGTGCCATTTTCTGTGGTGAAGTTTTCTCTGATGTAAATTGTTATTTCTTTGTTTTTCATATTTTTTTTTTTTCTCATTGCTTATAAGAAGAGTATGCTCATGATTTGTCATGAACACCCTAATCTAGCTTAAAGACAATATTTATGTTTTCCTGTGAAGATTGAATGTAGAATTTAGATAAACTCTGCTCTGCATTTGAAATGACGCCTGCTATTTTCCTCTCTCCACCTCACAAATTCTAAGAATCCACTAATATGACTATCTTGCCTGGTTATATATGTCTCTGTTATTTATTCATTCAATCGTCTTTAATCTTTCACTCCATTTTGCCCAATGGTCTTTTTTTTATTTTTGTACAAAACCAATTCAAAAATCCATAAACAAACCCATGTTTTGCACAACTATCCTAATATCCTATCCCATACAAATCTAAATTTGACAGAGAGATCCCTCTCTAAGTCTTGGAGGGCTATATCACTGAATTGAAGTGGTTTTGATGTTACCTTTGTGACTGCCTCCACATCCTTGGGAAAATTACAGGGTGATAACATATTCAGAGAGAATCTATAGGACAACAGCCTGAAATATAAGAACAAAATTGATTAGAAGAGAAGAGAAGTTCAATTCGAAGTAGTAGATGAATTTTTAGCTCATTTACGAAAAAAAATGTTTCCAAGGGGAACATATAACAAGCTGAAGATGAAGAAGGTAGGACCATGCATGATTCTCAGGAAATTTTCAGCCAATGCTTATGAAATTGGACTGTCAAACAATGGTGGGAAATCACTGATATTCAATGTTGCAGACCTGTATCCTTACAAGAGAGATGATGCAGGAGAATCAGATGATCAGAAGGAAGTTCAATGGGAAGAAAAATTTCCCACAAGAGAAAAACCTCAGATGGAGAAAATCATAGAACAAAGAATTGGAAAGAAGACCAGGAGGAAGACATATCCTCAATACTTAGTGAAATGGAAATATCATCCGATGGAAGATTCAAGTTGGGTCATTGAATCTAGTATTTTGAAGCATGGAAAAACAATGCAGGAGATCATGGACAAGAGTCCATGAATATTTTAGCCAGAGGAGTATGATGGAGGAGCATCACTTTCAAAGTAAAAAATGCAAGCGTGGAGGTAAAGGTATGACATTTCAACATGACAAAATTTCAAATCAACATTTAACTCAAAAACAAAGTGATTTGTTGAGATATTTTGGAAATGATATTTTTAATATATCTTGCTTGTAAAGTCTTATACATCTACAAGGAGTTTCAGATAGAGAGTGTCATCTCTTATATGATAATAACTGATAATTATTGTAATAGGACAAGGTAGGTAACTGATAGAAACTGATATGATAGGCTGCAGACAAGATGGAGGAGAGCTCAAGGAGCCACTCCTTAGATAGATTTTTTGTTGTATTGTAAAAGTGGCGATAGAGGAGTATCAGTGAGAGCAGAGTCATATAATAGAAGAAAGATGCAGTGAAGAACTGTAATACTATGTAATTTATTTGATGAATGAATATAACAAACAAAATTGTTCCAATTCCTTGGACAATGTTCATTTTGATGTATGAATGAATGTATGAATGACACATTTTGTGAGTGTTTTAGTTTGATTTGTTTATGTATTGTTGTTTAGAGTTGGTCATATGATTTTGTGACGAAACTAGATAAGTGTTGATTGTTTCTCTTCTAAAACTCATATGCAAGGTGTGCATATCATAAGCAATGAGTGCGTTGACAGAGTCTTGAATTGACTCAGAATATTTTAGAAGGAATAACGGGAAGTTAGACCAAGTGAAGGAGTGCACAATGTCAAGGAGCGACTAAGCGATGAAGAACCATAATATAGAAGTGCAAGGAGTGTCGAAAGAATTTCTTTCGAACAAGTCCTTCGATCTAAGTTTGTCGAGATCCTAGGAATGCAAGGAGTGCACGGGAGATGTAAATACTTAAAGGAACCAATCTCATAAGGGATATATCTTTCATTAGTGCATATGAAACCCAAGAGACTGGATTCACTGGAGGAGAAAAGGATGAAGCCTTTGAACACTCACAAAATCTTCTAAGTCGGAGGAAGTCAAAATATCAGGAGGAGGAGTGAGAAAAGTTGTTGGATCTGAGCGCAGAGGATGGACAGTCATCTGATCAAGGTAAAGTGCATAGGAATTAACCCTTTGTGTATACAAGAGAGCGAATTCACCCAAAAATCCTGAAGTCCCAAAGTGAATCTAGACCATCATATCCAGAGGGATGCGTGGCGGAAATTCGTTATCTTCAGGTTAAGAAATCTAGAAGGGACGAGTGTGTAGGAGTTTGAAACTCCTAAAGCCCTAGGAGTTTGACAGATCATGAGCTCTAGGAGAAGGGAAAGGTGGAGTGACGAAACTCCTAAAGCCCGAAGAGTCGAAGTAACTAGGAGTTGTCAATTTGTGGGAGGAAATGCATCGTTAGATTGTCAACCCCGGGTAAAACACTCTGGGAGAAACAAAACGTTGAGAATTTGAGACTTTTGAAGGCTGAAATCTCGAAGAGGGCCAGGGTCAATGATTTGAGAAGAACGTGTGGCAGAAGATCTTCCATTTCAGAGAAATTCACTCGGGAAGATAGCCATTTTGGAGGGAGAAAGAGTTGAGAGTTGAAACTCCTGAAGCCCGAATAATCGAAATAGATGGGAGCCATCGATCTGTGGGAGGAAACGTGTCGACTGATTGTAACACTAGGTGAAAGTATTCTAGGAAAATGAGTGGTAAGAGATTTTAAAACTCTCGAAGCCTGAATTGTGGAGAAATCACGATATACATGCGTCGGTATATCATGAAGATATAAGAGAGTGTGATCTAGAGAGAAGGAGGAAAAGGAGGTATATCTCAGTAATCTATTCAAAAGCACCACCGAGATCGCAAGATCAATGGTCATGCTCAATTGCGAGGACCGAAATAACATGAGCTTTAAAAATTTGAGAGAGGGCCGCAATTGAAACCACAGTATCGCCAAGAGGATGTGTGGCGATTGGTAGTGAATTGTGGGGGGAAAAGCGGGTTGATCCCCAAACCACGCTTGGTCGCATTGTAATAACGTGTTCACATGGGGTCATATCCCAAGGTCACATCTAGGAAGGGGCTAACGGAGAAGGAGATAGCGCCTGAACTTGACATTTCAGCAGCATGAAGGGAGAGGTCGTGGGTGTCATAAGACCTGCACCTAAAGCCAAAAGGGCGTATGTTCAATTACAAAGTGAGACCATCAAGGTCTCATAGTGCTAATTTGGCTCACAGAATTGAATATCCTTAACCCAGAGGTCATTTAGCCGGAAGGAGATTAGGGGGGCTGCATCAATGTCGACTTCTCAAATACCACCATATGAATATGTTTTGACCAATCCATAAGAGGGGATTTGGTCATACATAAGTCTAGATATGATCAATCCACAAAAAAGGATTTGATCTATAAGATAATAACTCAATTATAATTAGAATATTCTTCTAAGTTACAATATTTAGACACTCCCCTTTAACAAGAAGGGTCAATACAACAACATCAGGAGAGAGATATGAAAACAACAGCATCAACATCTAGAACACTGACTCACATATTTACAAATCATCATATTTTTTTCTCATCATAAAGATCATCATCGTTCACAATATGGATTTGGAGTAGTATCATCATCATCATTCACAACATGGAGATATAATAACATCAACATCATCATCGTTAGCATGAAGCTGAAACATCAGCATCAATAACATGAAGCTAGAGTAACAATCTCACCAACACAAGGCTAGTACATCATCATCAACAACATGAGGTTGGTACAATAAACATCATCAACATGAGGCTAAAAAAACAACATTATTAGCATAAGGCTAAGACAACAACATCATCAACATGAGGTTGAGACAACCCTAGGGTCCAAATTTTCAAATACCACCATATGAATATGGTTTGACCAATTCACAAGAGGGGATTTGGTCATACATAAGTCCCGACATGATCAATCCACAAAAGGGGATTTAATCTATAAGATAGTAAATCAATTATAATTAGAATATTCTTCGAAGTTACAATATTTAAAAACCTCTTTCTCTCTCTATATATCTCTCCCCTCCCAATTTCCCATATCTATTTGTCCCTCTCTCACTCTCTCCCTCTCCCTACCTCTCATACTCTCTCTCCATTTAATTATTTTCCTCTCTCTCTCTCTCATATCTCTTCCCCCATCCCTTTCTCCACCTCTCCCTTTTCTATCACTCTCTATCTCCCTATTTTTATTTTCCCCTCTTGTCTCCATCCCTCCTTTATTTTATCTCTCCCACCCACACTATATTTATTGTGCCTCCCCCTCTCCCCCCTTTCTATCCCTACTACTTTATTACCCACATTTTCCCTCTCACTCCCCCTGCAACTATCTCTCTCTATC
>JASDQU010295888.1:0-14150 GCA_032191745.1 Picea mariana | reverse complement strand
CTTCAGACCATCGAGTAAAGTAATCAGTGGCTGTCACAATATACTTGTGTTGTTTTGAGGATGGAGGGTTAATAGGACCAATGATATCAAGGCCCCATTGCTGGAAAGGAGAATCGACTGTGACGGGTTGCAAAGGGAAGGCTGGTTTTTGCAATCGCCCTGACACTTTCTGACAAATGATACATTTACGGCACAAGGGATGGGCATCTCTAAAGAGTGTTGGCTAGTAATAACTAGCTCTTAAGACTTTATGAGCAGTGGTATCACCACCAAAGTGACCACCAGCTTCTCCTGCTGCAACTCAAGCAGGACTTTCTCTACTTCGTCCTTCTCAAGACAACGCATTAGTACGCCATCAAAATTCTGACGAAACAATATATCGTTAATTAGATGAAAGGAGGTAGACTTTAGTCTCAAAGCTCTTCTCTTGGCAGGGTCAAGGTGACAAGGTGTTGATCCATGTTGAAGACAGTGTCTAATATTGTCATACCAAGGACTTACGGGGTTTTGTGTGCAACAAATCAAACTCTGATCGCGTTGTTCTAGGATTGACGTATCACTAACTTCTTGTTGTTTAGTTTCTGAATCAACTACCAATTTACATAACCCTTGGCCTCTCACGATCCGGGCTAGAGTGATTTCTAAGTCGTACTCCTGTAAGGAGATGACCCAGTTGGCTCTTTTCTCTCCTAACTCTTTTTGCACTAACAAGTTCCTAACGGCAGGGTAAGGGACAATGACCTTCGTTCTTGACTTCAAAAGATATGACCGGAAATGCTTAACTACCTTGAAGACAGTGTAGGCTTGCCGATCGACCGCTGGATAGTTAAGTTCAGCGCCTTTGAAAGCAGAGCTCATAAAGGCGATGGTTACTTCGTTGTTCTCGACATTATTCTGAGTTAGGACCGCGGCATAGGAACGATCAGAGGCAAAAGTATAGAGTGTAAAGTCTTGAGAGAAATCAAGGCTCATGAGAGATGGAGCATCAATTATGGCCTTCTTTATATCGTTAAAAGCTTGGTTTTCAGTGGGTCCCCAGTGATATTGGGTGTCCTTCTTAATCAGGTTCTGGAGAGGTATGACCATTTCGGAGAAACTGGGGACAAATCTTCTCACGAAATTAATCTGGCCTAGGAAGGACTGCATGGATTTCTTGGAAGTAGGCGGGGGAAGTTTAGTAATGACTTCGGTCCTCTCGGGGTCAATAATCATTCCATCACTAGACACAATGAATCCAAGTAGCTTACCCTGTTCTACCGCAAAGATGGACTTCTTGGGGTTCAAGGAGATGCCGTATTTATGACATCTTAGCAGAACGGCTCGTAGGTGAGCTAGATGATCGTTTTTGTTTTTAGAGTAAACGGTCACATCATCTAAGTAGACTACTACGAAGTGACTGATTAAGACTCGGAAAGCAATATCCATTGCTCTCTGAAAGGTAGCAACAGTGTTAATCAATCCAAAGGGCATCTTGTGATAAGCATACGTGCCCCACGGAGTACGGAAGGTAGTCTTTAACTGGTCCAACGGAGACATCAAGACTTGGTTGTAACCAAAGAAACCATCTAGCAAAGATAGCCTCTTGGAACCAGATACTTGTTGCAAGATCTGTTCCATGGGAGGGACAGGGTAATTATCTTTATCAGACGCTTTGTTGAGGTTCCGAAAATCGACACAAAGTCAAATTCCTCCATTTTTCTTCCACACTGGGATGATGTTGGATACCCATTGAGTGTGTCTAACAGGAAAAATTATTTTAGCACTTAGGAGTTTATTCAATTCTTTTTGTATGGTCGGTTCTGGCTTAGGATGCATTTTCCTCAGTTTCTGTTGGAAGGGAAAGGTTTGGGGTTTCATCGGGATGACATGATGTATGATATTAGGATCGAATGTTTTAAGATCTTCGTAAGTCCAAGCAAAGACATCCTTAAATTCTTTAAATAATTTAACAAAAGCAGCTTTTTCTTGCCTAGAACATCCCAAGCCTAAGTTGATACACTGAGGGTTTTCATTAGTTCCTAAATTGACTTTTTCATAAGTTAATGAGGAACTGTTAGTTTTTCAATTGACCGTCTTTTTAAATTTATCTTCAAAATCATAAAACCTTTCTAGTCTAGCAACAGATTTGGGTAAGGAATTTACCATGTCCGATAGAGCTTCAGGAGATTTTGGATTAGGTATTACCGTAAAGTCATGCAAATTTTCATCATGCGTTTGTTCATCTATCACATCACCTTGAAAGGTTTCTTCCATGTGCAGAAAGTTAATGATCTGTTGATCATCATCAAATACTCTCCAGTTTGTGATATTGTCTGGAACATATGGTTGAAACAATAGCTCCACGGAGAATGCATTTGGGGATAAGCCTTCTGCAGGAAGAAGTTTAGAGGCAACATTAGCAAGTAGATCTGCTTCAGTATTATTTGATCTAGGAATGGAATTTATATTAAAAGAAGAAAATTTATTTATCAAACTCCATACCTCAGACTAGTAACATTTGAGATGCGAGGAAAGACAATGGATGGAATTTCTCACCTGCCTGACCACTATCTCAGAGTCGCCGAATACAATTAGATTTTGAATGTGCATGTCTAAGGCTTTTCTGAGACCTTGTAACAAAGCCTCATATTCTGCAACATTGTTAGTGCATTCAAATTCTAATCTACAAGCCAATAATGTTTTATTACCTGCCAGATCAATAATGATGTAGCCTGCACCAGCTCCTTCTTTCGACTTGGAACTGTCGAAATATAAATACCAAATTTGATTTATATCGAGTTCACAGGACAGTTGGATAGAAGTTGTTGGTTGCGTATATGCTAGGATCTCGGACTGCTGTTCTGGATTGTTGATAGGTGAAACTTCAGCCATGAAGTTTTCGAAGTAGGTGTCCATCCCTTGGACTTCAGGTGAATCAGCCGGAGATGTATATGGTTTATTAGGATCATTTAAGTCTGTTACCGTGAACTTGAGGTAATACTCACGATTCACCCTAATCTTGTTAGGCTTGCCGTTTTCTAGAAGCCATAAGTGAGACTAGTCCATTGCGAAGTAACCATGTAGCTGCTCCGACCAGTCCCTGCTCAAAAACATACCATACACTTCCAGAATATCCACCATAATTATGTCAATAACCTGATGAACCTTAGTGTTAGACGATAATATAATCAATACATTTTTTAGCTCGTCGCTAACTTTAACGCCTGTTCAATCAAGCTGTATGATTTTCAAACAAGATGGTTTAACTTCGGCATTAATCTTTTGGCAGACTGACCAGGGCATCACGTTTGACGAGGCCCCTGAGTCAACCATATATTTATGCACATTTCTGTTGAAGATTTAGAAAGTTAAAAGACAAGGAGGTACATTCTTGCGAGTACTTAGAGTTGTAGCTTGTGTTTTCTTACTCGCATTCTCTAAGACTACTTTATCTGAATTATTATTTACACTGTTATTTACATTACTTACATTATTTATAGGAGTTACAGGAAGGATTCCTTTATCTTGAGGATCAGGATTAGTTTTTGTGGAAGTCTTCTGTGGAACTTTGCTTTGCACAACCTTATTACTGTCTGAATTACCATTCTTGCCATTGTCTGAAATATTCTGCAACATCTTCTGTAACAAGAATGGAAATTTCAACAACTCATAAATAGAAATGTTAGCCTGTAATTTCTTAATATCTTCAACAACATCACAATCTATTTTAGGGCTAGCATTATTTTGTTTAGCTTCTACTGATTTAGATGGCTTTGGAGGTAAAGTTGTAGTGTTCTCAGCAGGAGGCTTGTTTGCAGTCTTACTCCTAGTATTGTAAGGTTGCACAGTCTCGAAGTTAGCTTGAAAGATACTATCAGAGAGGTGACCAAAGATATTTGGAGAAGACTCTTCTTCTTGGGTTGTTTCCTGCTCGAATTCCTCTTGAGGAATGTCAGGAGGGATCAAGTGGTCTTGGGCTCCTAGAATTGTCTATAGAACACATTGCAAACTTTCTAGGTTCAAGCCTTTAGGGTTTGGATTAGGCTGTTTTGGGGGAAAAGGCTTTCAGAAAGGGGGTTTGTAGGGTCCTTTACTTGAAGAGGCTTTCTCGGTCGACCTTTTTAAGTCTATGACTTGATTAGATAACTTTTGTACAACTTTGGTTAAATTTTCCAAATCAAAGTTTTCAGATTGAGTTTTGTTTTGTGTAGGTCTGGGGAGAATTTCAATCTTTTTCTTACAAGAAACAGTCTCAGTTTCATTGCTAGAAGAATCCTTAAGACTAAGAATGTCTTTTTCAATTTGCGTTGCCTCTTCAAAGGCTTCTAACAACGTGGTGTTTTTGGATCTTTTCACCCAAATAGCTATACTTTGATGTAAAGCTTTAGTGTAGTAAGCTATTACAAGGCTTTCTGCTGGCATAGAGTCTGCAGGGATTCGATTTTTAAGTGTTAAAAATCTTTGATTGAAATCTTTAACTTTTTCTTTTGCATTCATTTTTAAACTTGAAAGATCCATGACTAAGAATTCAGGAGGTTTGCCATCTCCGAATTTTTCCAAAAAACATGACTCAAACTTTTCCCAAGACACTATAGTGTGAGGTTGCTGGGAAAAGTACCAAGTGGATGCATTACCCTCAAAGGTGTAAGGGAACAACCTATATACAACATCTTCATGTTCAACGTTACGGAGTCTGATGGCTAACATAATTTTTTTGATATGATATTCTGCTATCTGTTTTGAATCGAGATCAAACTTAGGAAGCCATTTCTCTGGGTGCTTAGGTAAAGGGTGCTGGTCTCCAGGTACAACTACAGCGTCCTGGTCCAACTAAGGTCTGGCAGGTTTGTTCTCATTTTCCATTGGGGATGGAGGTGTGGAAGGTTGAGAAGGTGGTTTGCTTTCATCAGAAGAGGAATCTCCTCCAGAAGAAGAAGGAGATGAGGGAGGTGGTGAAGGAGGTATCCCAGATCCTCCTGCAGCAGGATTTGTGTTTGGATCTGTAGGGTTCACAGTAAGGTCTATATCACCTAATTTTTTTCTGACTTCAGAGAAGTCTAAAGGTTGAACCCACGGGCGATTTGGTTGCCTAAGACTAGCAAAGGCTCTATGTGATTTAATAAGAGATTGTCTAAAAATTTCTTGTATATCACCACCTGTAGGATTAGGGGTTGCTGGCTCAACTATGATCTGAGGATCTTCGGTTGAAGTAGTTGCTATTTGAGGGGGGATATTATCAAATGAACGGCTTCTAGTCACTATAGGGGAGCGATTAGGGAGTGGAGGAGTCTTGCGACCACCTCGTGCCATCAATTTAGTTTGGACCTCCTTCTAGCGCCAATTGTTGATGGGCGAAATTGATCGTTCGTCAATTGGGAGAGTGGAACAGGTCCGGGGTTGTCTAAATAACCCAAGCCGTTTGGAATGGACCACCCTGACGAGTTTAACGACTCCGTCAGCCGCTCTAAGGTCTCCTATGAAAACCAAAGAGAAATGATCTGAGCTGAGAAATCTTACTAAACTAAATTTAAACAAACTAAACTATAACTGAAAACAAGAAACTAACAAAAATAAAGGAAACTAGAAACTAATAAAGAAAACTAAACTATAACTGAAAACAAGAAACTAACAAAAATAAAGGAAACTAGAAACTAATAAAGCAAACTAAACTAACTACACTAATCTAACTATAAACTACTAACTATTATATATACAAGATACTAATTATGATTATAATAACTCAAATCAACTATCTAATTATCAACTACAATATTCCTTATTCACAAATGTACAGTATGAACAACCTACATATTTAATTAAAACCTGCAAAACTCGTGTATGTTCTCTGCCCTAAGACACACAAGAATCTCTTTTTGATTTTTTATATTTTATGAAAAAGAAATAAACATAACTGAAATTAAACAATCTAATATATTTACTGAAATTAAACAATCTAATTAAACTATTTAATCAAAACAGTAAACGATAAACCAATTGACCTGGAAATGCTCCAAGTCTGCCCTGTGTAAGATGACTTCTTAAGCTGGTTGGAGGAATAAATTCACTCCATTTAGTCCTTAAGCTTCTCACAAACGATCAGCTGTGCTGCTTCTTGAAGTGTTTTACAGGACAAACAAGACATAAAACAAAATCATAACAATCTTCTGATGATCAATCTCTGCAATAAGGGAAACCTATTATGCATAAAACTTATATTTAACAATTCAATTTATGAAGAAGACAAAGTTATCATTCACTAAAATGAACTAATAATTGTTATGTCTTTTGTTGATTTGGAAGCAACAAGATATAGATGACAGTAATAAAATTATATCACTTGAATTTGATTTAGATAGCAAAAGTAATACTAAACCATAAACAAAATGATATACAAAACTTGAAACGAGATGTTGATATATTGAAAAGCAAAAGCTATGACAAAACATCAATTCTGCTCTAGTCTGTAACATAATTCTATATCCTTGTTCTCCCACAACTAAGGATGATATTATTACAAAAACCATAGGTTTATATAAGTTTCTCACAAGGTAAAACATCCTTGTGAATAATAGCAAATTGTTTTACATAATCTGGGAAAAATCCCAAAATCACCTAAACTAAGAAAATAAAATGCAAGTAGAATCTGTAAAACATCTCCAAACTGCTCATCATATCTATTGCCAATTCGAATTTGCCTGCAATAGAACACAAAGATCACATTAGAAGGATATTTTATTAGGAAAATAATAAAAAAATGACTTTACAGACTTAGCTACAGAATCATCTGATTCTGTAGCTAATCAAAAATAACAAACAGGACCAGATTTCAATCAAATCGTATCATCTCTCAATAATCCTTAAAAACTGAATTACTAATAATTCAAGTGAAATTATCCTTTAAATCAAATCATATCAAAATACATGCAATTGAAACAGAGTAAAGAGTGCTCTATTTTTAGTTACAGAATTGGGGCAAATAACAACCATTCTGTTTTGTATCCAAATGCAATTACAAACAAATCATATGCTGTAATCGAAAATAGATATGATAATAATCGATCCTTATCACAATCGATTGGTTACAGCTGTGTGAAATTTTATCCAATTGTCAAAATGAACAAGTTGTAGCAATTACAGTCAAAATGGAACATATCCATCAAAACTTGTTATAGAATGCAGTTGCTGAGTATCGCGTGGTGAACATACATGCCAAAGATAATAATCATAACCATCGTTGACTCATTATAGTCATAACAATAAACTGATATCATTCAAATAAATGAAAATATAGGCAAATCGTTTAGAATGGAATTAGACTGAAGGAATAACAATCCAACGCATTTCGTTGCAGATCACCACACAGTCAACAGACAGGGTTTTGATTGAGTCAACAAAATTCATCATATAAACCGGGAAAATAACCAAAAAGTATAATGATGAGTTCAATTATAGACACAAATCATAAGACTAGATACGATCAATTTCATTCCCCAAATCAAAATCAAATGATATATTTGTTACAATCGAATACAGTCCAAATTGAGTCGGTTGAGTATAACAACCATTATTCATATTTATTCATAATTTGATTATGTAACAAAATGATATTCGAATTGGTTCGAACATAGAATATGCAATCGCAACAGCTAACCAATTTTGCCCCTCATATCGCACAGGATATAATCAAATCGAACAGAGATATTGATTGTGTTCCAGAAATAGAAATGATATCAACAATCCTCAATAACAGAGTATTCAAATCAAATCCATTCATGATCAATCAAATTAAATCTAATTAAAACCAATCCAAAAATTAATTAACAAAACTTATATACAACAAATGCATGACAGAGAAGGTCAACAGAGCTCATGAACGTGCTATATAAATAGGCGAAAGTTATACCAGTGAGATTGTTGAGGCTATGCCAATTTGGAATTGACGATTGCCATGGCTGAATCGACATTCTTGAACATAATTGAATCAATAGTTCATTGTTTTTTGTCCGAGGGTTGCATCTTTGCATTATGATCAGTGAGCTTTGCCACTTGGTTTTCCAAATCATGGATCCTGGATTGCAACATCGGCACATCCAAGTAGTATCTCTCCAACCATAACCCACACTGATCGCAAGGTGGAACAACAGGTTTAGCAGAAGGGGGTTTCAATGACTCACTAAGGGTTTTAGAAGGTAATTCAATGCCAGGGAACTTAGGATCATCCCACAGATAAGGTGGTAAATTCTTGACAAAGTCATCTGCAGGCTTGTCATCCAAACCTTCCGAGTAAGGGTACTCGTTAACGAGAAAACGTTCGATCTCTGAATCGGAATCTTCGCTAACCATGATAGGCTCAGAGTTGGCAGGGGTTTTAGGTTTATCCCTCGCCATGCGAGAGATTAACCTAGCATTTTTCTTTCCTTTAATATTAGTTTCAGCTTTAGGTTTTTTGGTGGCGGGTTTATCACTTTCGACTTGTTTAGTCACAGCCATAGGCACATTCGTAGGTGGGTCGGGTAGAGGTTTGGGTAGAAAAACATGGTAAGGTACAGGGGTAGGCTAGCTTTCAGTCACCATAGGCTTATCAACCTGTGGTGGATTGGATTCTTAAAAGCCATTACGACTGAGAAAATCACCCCAACTATCACGATGTAACCCCAACTCGTAAACGATAATGATTTTAATTAACCCCAAATGGAAGAGACTGGTATCAGCCTGGCTACGTTTGTATCTCTTAGCCATCTTAAACAGACTTCTATGAAGGTAGTGAGGTACATTGAGTTCGAAACCCATAAAAACCATCAATAGAAAAAGGTGAAACAAGAAAACGAACCCGTACCTGCCCTCGCAAGTGACGAATTGCTTGATTATCATGAGCAGGTCGTGCCAGTGCTGTTTTAACATTTTTGTAGGCCATCCTTTGTCGCAGGGTTTCACCATTCGAGATTGGAAGAGCAATGTCCATGGGACATCTTCCAATTTACAGTTTTTAGCCCACTTCTGTCCTGTAGCAAGCAGGTTGATTTCCGAGCTAAGAAAATTCTCATTAATCTCCAGTTGCACATCCCCAATTTTGGCTCGGTAGCCATCGAATGATAACACAAATTGCCGAGCCACGATAGGGTTATAACCATCGAATTTCCTTATGAATGAGAGCCACCCGAATTTCTCCAAGTCACTATAAGCGCCATCAAACATCAGCAGTGCTTAGCAACCGTTAGGCTCTGCCCTTACGACAGGAGCCATCACTTCTGTGCATGGTAGGGTTTGGGTTTGAATAATACAAAATGCAGGAGGAAAACAACAGAGCTTAACAGCTGCAAGCACTCAAAGGGGAATGAATCAATGTAATGCCTGTGAAGGTGGTGGGATTATCACCGCCATGCAGTGTATTAATGACTAGGTACAGCGTTGTTCCATCAGTAATCAACACATTAATCGGCCAACCCAACTCGGTGTACAAACAAATCAACATGCCATCCATCAAATGTAGAACCAACACCATATATTACAATCATGCACCAAGTGTATAGTTCAATCCAACATGATATCCAACATTAACCAATGATCCATCGTATCAATCAAACGTATTAAACCAATGTTAATCCAATCGTGCCAATGTATAGTTTGAAACTGTGACCATTCAATGAAAAATAAAACTCACAAAACAATGTTCCAAGCAACGATTCAAACTATAAAATTGAAATTCAAAAGATTAATCAACGCGCCTTTGTAAAAATCAAACCATTGCCACTTCATATCAAATCAAACTTAGGATAGTATCAATCGGTTTGTTGCACATTGAAATGTTTATATTTCAAAGTTTTTAGAACATTGCAATCAAAAATCTCATTTAATCAATAAGTCAAGAGCTCATAACAATAAGGATCAAAGCATATAAGACCAAAAATCAATCATGACCTTTATAATCCAATGTAACCAGTAAATATTCATGCTCAATAGATTATTAATCAAATAGATCCAAATGCGCAATCAAGGTAAGAGTAGGCCAAGGAACATAGTTTGAAAGAATCTTTTGCAGTCCTGTGATGAACCAATGGTCAAGTGCCTTTCAGAAAAATTAATAAAAGATGACGACAGTCCAAACAATGAAAGAGGTGTTTTCACACATTCAGTTGTGAAAACTGAATCGAAATCAAATTGTAATTGTCGCAAAAATGGAACAAATGTCTAGTTGCACAATGCGACGATGATTTTTCGTTTAGAAGACAAGAGATGTAGGCATCTTTTTTAGAGTAATTAAAAAAATGAATTAGCTGCCAACAAATCTCCAACTCCCCAATTCTCTGGCTACAACCAGAAGGAGGCTAAAACCCCCTATGTTCTCCAGCTACAACCGGAAGGTGGCTACAACCACTAGTCCTTGCCCCGTCCTGCCACACTAAAGTAGAAGTAGAATGATGGAACCACTGCCACACTATGACTATGAGATATACCACTGTAAACCTATACCAATATATCTGAACCATGCATCAACCATGCATCAACCTATACCTCAACCAATAATCAACATGTACCATAAACAAGTGCATCAACCATGCACCAACCTATACCAAACAACCTGTAATCAACATGTACCATAAGAAAGTGCATCCAACCATGTACCAAGTATGTACCAATAATGTGTCAACTACTCATCAACTATGACTCATCAATATGTACCAACATCATCAACTATACACCTCTTGTATGTGCCAACTCATTAACTACTTGCTTCAACCATGTACTCAACATGTACCTCAACCAAAATCCCTCATCAATTTCATCATCCAAATCTGATTTGTAGCTCTATAATAGACCTGGTGTATATGATCACATTCTTGCAAACCTTCCTTAACTTTAACAACAAGAGACTAGCATTTTCATCAAACTTTTCTTTAGTCTCACATGCCTAGTTTTGGATTAGTCAACAACCCTAACTTGAAGTAACCATAGCTTTGAACTTGTACTGTATAAATATATAAAACTAATACACAATGTTCTTTAGTGTGTTTTATACAATTCCTCCAGGTGTCACTAGTTGGAACCTCTCAGAAAAGGAGTTATAGAAAAAATGGCATACCTTGATGAATTTTGTCTTATTCTAGAGTGCGACCTTGTAGAGAGTGCCCCGCATGAAATATTTGTTGAATTGATATGAAAATATTACCCCACATAATGAATACTATAATCTAACCAAAACATTTGGTTTTAGTGAATTTGGATCTGTTATGAAAAATTTATGACATTTTTACCCGAAACACCTGTTTTTTACTAGTTTCAGGACTAGCCACAAACCCTATTCTCCACGGAATGTAACTCCACAAATACATTGACCCACAATATTAATGTTTTAACACAGATACTTGGATATGTTTTGTAAATGGAGTAGAAATTTCACAGTTTGAAGCATTATATAAAAAACGTTATAGCGAAAATGGTGAGATGACTTGTAAATAACATACCTTAGAAAGCACCATCAAAAGAATTTATCCTTCCTTGCATTTCAGCCTTCTTTTCTTCACCTTCCCTCAGAATTTTGGCTTAGATATCTTTGGTTACCTCAGAAACCTATAGATATTCAATACTCAAGTGTATCTAAACTGAGAGAGCCTTTCCTCTTATTTATACTCTCCAAGTAGCTTCCTTAAAAACATCTTCTAGGTCACTTGGCCCCACTTTCCTTATTTTAGGGTTAACCCACTTCTAGTTTCTCCATTAAATTTATTATTGAAATAATTTATTTTGTATTCAATTTGAATTATAATACACTCATTACTTCACTTTATTATTTACCTTTTAAAATCTCTTAAACCACTTTGACTACTTTGACCTTTTGGGGCTTCTAGATGACATATGAGGGTCCTCCAACTTCGTAAGGCCATAACTCTCAAACTGTGAGGAGTTATGTGACGTTCCAGATACCACCAGAAATGGAATGACATGTATTATACATATAGAATGGTATTATCTGAAAATATATCATAACTCATGCTGTTACCCATCAAACAAACTTGGGTCCATTACCCAAACCTGGTGTCTCCAACTTCTCATGGCCATAACTCTCTAATCGTGAGGAGTTATGTGATGTTACACATACCACCGGAAATGGCATGACAATAAATAACCATATAGGATAGTTTCCTCGACAAATTCATTGTCTGTTATCTCATTATTCCACAATTAAGGATGGGTTCTCTTACTCCGCAAAGTGTATTCCCATGAGGGCTATCACCATAAGGGGACCACTTTGGAGTTCATCCATATTTAATTCTTATCAACCATGAAAAAACAATAATGAGTCATATTTACCAAAAAATATTGGGTCCATTACCCAAACATTTGTGCTACGAGGTTGTCTTCAAGGGTTGACATCAATGACAAGAAACCTTAGTCAACAATCTCCCCCTTTGGCATTGATGAAAACACTCTGATGCAATACTAAAATCATATCACTCATGCTCCCCATGGAACCATGCCTCTGTCCTCTGCATTTGATAAATCTACCTTTTTCCTCTACATTTGATAAATATTCTCCCCCTGGAACCATGCCTCTATCCTCTACATCTAATAAATATCTCCCCCTTTGTCATCAATGGAAAAGGTATCTTTCCATCCAGGGCTGATCCCCCTGACTGAACTATCCTCTTATGGTGCTTCCTTGTGTACATCTAAGACATATAAGATAATCATTCAAAAAGCATTCATTTTGGAGTACAAATAACTCCAATTCTTTAGTGAAGATATTCAAAGGCTTCCCGTGGAAGTGGTTTTGTAAAGATATCTTCCACTTGTTCTTTTGTGCCCACATACTCAACTCTGATGTTCTTTTCTGCAACCTATTCCCATAGAAAGTGATACTTGATTGGAATGTGCTTCATCTTGGAGTGCATCACCAGGTTTTTTGAGATACTGATGCCACTTGTATTATCACAATATATTGGAAAGGGCTCATCATACTCAACATGTATATCTTTCAAAGTTTGTTTCGTCCAAAGAACTTGTGTACAACATGTTGTTGTTGTAATATACTCTGACTGAGTTGTAGATAGATATATTGATGATTGTTTCTTGCTCATCCATGATACTAAACACTCACCCAAGTAGAACGTTGCTCCATTGGTGCTTCATCGGTCATCAACACAACCTGCCCAATCTGCGTCCATGTAGGAAATTAATGATAGATTCTTTCCTTTTGGATACCATAGCCCAAACTCTTATGTTCCTTTGAGACATTTGAAAATCCTCTTCACTGCTAATACATGTGATTCCTTTGGTTCTGCTTGAAATTGTGCCACCTGTCCAACTGCTTGCATTACATCTAGTCTAGATGTTGTCACATACAATAAGTTGCCAATCATTGACCTGTATTTCCTTTGATCTGTATACTTCGAATGATCATCTTTTCTCAATTTGCAACTAGTTTGCATGGGAGTGACAACTGGTTTGCAATCTTCCATTCCGAACCTATTTAGCATTTATATGATATACCTGGTTTGAGGAATAAAAATTCCTTGGTTTCTTTGATGTATCTGAAGTCCCAAAATGAAGGATAGTTCTCCAAGTAGCGACATTTCAAATTCTTTTTGCATATCTTTTGCAAATTTCTGGCTGAACCTGTCATCATCACTACCAAAAATAATATCATCAACATAAACTTCAATTAATAAAATATTACCTTGACTTACCTTGATGTATAGGTTGTTGTCTGCACTTCCTTTTCTAAACCCTCCCTATTGCATATACTTATCCAATCTAGAGTACGATGCTCTACGAGACTGTTTTAGACCATAGAAGGCATTCTTTAATTTACACACATAATCTGTGTTCTCTGACAACTGAAATCCTTCTGGTTGTTCAATGTAGACTTCTTCTTCAAGTTCCCCATTAAGAAAAGATGATTTTACGTCCATCTAATATACTTTAACATTTTTGGAGCATGCATAAGCTAAAAGAAAACATATTGCTTCCATTCTGGCAACTGGGGAAAATGCCTCTTCAACGTCGTTTCCTTCAATATGAGAATATCCTTTACATAGCAATCTAGCTTTGTTCCTTGTTGTTGGTCACTATAATTGCTTAATTAATTTTAAACAACTAAGTGAAACATAAATTATCAACCCACGGAAGTCTTTTGTTTCAAAGATAGCCACGCACTGTATATGCTCAATTCC
>JASDQU010295887.1:0-14150 GCA_032191745.1 Picea mariana | reverse complement strand
GTGACAGTGAAAACACTTCACTTTGGACAAATCCAGCTTCTTGACTTTAGACTCGGATTTTGATTGGAATTTCTTCCCTTTCCCTTTCCTTTCCTTGGCAGTCAAAGCACAATCCTCTTCATCATCACACTTTGTTGAAGATCCATCTCTAGTGTTCCGCCTAAACTCCTCTTGCACTAGATTCGACCATAGTCGTTCCCAATACGGAAATATTTCCCTTCCATTGACAGAGTCTTGATAATTGTGCCAACTCTTGGGAAGTCCTAGGAGCGCCAAGCTCACCAAATCATCAGCAGGGACTATTATTCCCACACTTCCAAGCTCATCCCAACATTGGACAAATTTCGTGGGATATTTTGGAATGGTGTCGCCCTTCTCCATCTTGATCTTCCTCAGTTTATCTTTGAGCGCCAATTTCCTATGGTTGCTATTGTTTTGGAACAGATCCGTCAAAACCTTCCACATTGCATGTGGTGTGGTTTTCCCATGGAGACTTGAGACAATGTGGTCTCGTACTCCTTCCAACAGAATCCTCCTCACCTTTGCCACTTTCTTTTGTCGTGCATCAAGATTTGCAATATCTGTCACATCCGGCTTAGGAACATCTTTGTCAATGTAATACTTCAAGCCATTGTCTTCGAGTACTGCCTCCATCCTGTCCTTCCAAGCAATGTAGTTAGAGCTGCCTCGAGTGCATACTCCAACCTCAAGCCATTGAAAGACATTTTCAACTGTCGCACCAAGAAAATCTTGCAAATTCGAATGTTATCCAACCACCCAAACTCAACTGCTGCAATCCCTCTTCCATGGGAAATTCACACCCCACCTGAGAGTAGCCTGAGGGAAGTTCGCACCCTGCCTGTGTATAGCCTGTGAAATTGCCTGGGAAGTTCGCACTGTACTTCACTGTAGGGTGAGGGGAGTTTTCACTTCTCCCTAAAGAAGCCTGCGAAAATCACCTTGAAGTTCGCACCTCTCCTTTGTCTAGGGTGCGAGAATTTCTTCTTTGAGAACTGAGCGTAGTATATAGTACTAAATTTCGCACCCTGCTAGAGATGGGACCTACGAGAATGAAATTATGTTTGCACCTCACTTCCGTGGCTCCATGGCCTCCGTGGCTCTGATACCATGTAGAAATTTCAATACACTTAATGTATTTCCTGCGATTCTCCTGATCTAACAATTATACGCGATTGTTAAGTACATAATCGCTTCTACTATTATTCTTGTAGAAAATTAAACCACGATCACAACCACAATCACAAAGTGAAATATCAATAACACATAACACAGAAGTTTTACTGGGAAAGCGTAAAGCTAAAAACCCCACTATCATATATTATGTATATCATGAATCATGAAACAATCTCATACAAAACTCTAATCCAAGAGCTCTCGGTACAATACAATCGTCTCACACTGTCATACACAAATCAACAAATACATGTGCCAATTCCTATGTCCAGACAGCTTGCCTCCTCTGCACAATCTCTGCAATTCGAATTCTCACGATGATCATTCAATTGCCTAGTTTGCACATGTTCATAAGCATATCCACTGCATGTGTGATCAAATCACAACTGATAGTCAAAGTGTCCCTTTCACCTGTTATCTCAACTGGGTCTCCACTGGATCTGACATGCATGTAGTTAACCGTGGCGAATCTTCAGTTGCATGTGAGTTCACTGATTGTGAATTAATGAATAATTAATTCACTGAACTCTCACTAGTGCAAGTTTAGTTACAACTAGTACAATTGATCTTAACTCACTTAACTACACTTATAATTCTGTTACAAATCCAACTCACTCAATTATGAATGAAATAATAGATTAATATTTATTGTCCAATTTATTTAAGATAAAAATAAATTAGACACATGTTTCTTGTTGACTTTTCAACAAATGAAATCTATGGTAACAACATCCCATTCCCATTGAAGAAAGAGAAATGGATGTAGCAATCATGTTGGATGTTTGTGCTTAGAATTTACCTTCTGACGTTACATGCATCTAACAAAATAATCGACTACATATTTCTTTATTCCAAGCCAAAAATATTGGCTTCTTATAGCTGCAATTGTTTTTTGGTACCTTGGGTGTCCAACACATGGCATATTGTTCATCTCTTTTATAACTAAATTTCTCAATTATTTTTCTGAACAAGAAGATTATGTCATATTCTAGCATATAATCCTTAAATTTATGTTGTACATATGCTAATGTAAGCTTTATTTAACTTGCACATAGTGTTGATCTGTTGCTACAGCCTCTAAAATTTAATCTTTTAAATATGTTATGTAAATTCTTATGGTTGTAGCATGCATTTCATGCACCCTTCTATTGATTTCATCAATGAATTTATTCTATTTTCCCTTAATTTTCTTGATGTCAAATTCATATCCAATAAGAAATTTTAGCCATCTAGTTTTTATGACATTTAGTGTTTTTTTATTTGAAAAGACATTTTAGACCACTATGGTCTATCCTCAGATCAATTTTTTTGTCAATGAAATAATGTCTCTACATTTTCAATGCATGTACAATAGTTGCAAACTCCAAGTCATGGGTAGCATAATTTATTTCATGCTCCTTCAAATTTCTTGATTCATAGCAAATGATATGCCCATTAAATTGGGTAAGGACTCTACCAATCATTTCTTTACATGCATCTGTGCACACAAAAAATTATTCATTTAGATATACATTTTTTAATATGGGTGCATTGGTTAACAAATCTTTGAAGTGTTGGAAACTTTCTTCACATTCTAGATTCCATTCAAACTTTATTCATTTCTTTTGCAATGAATTATTTGGGTGTGCAATCTTGGAGAAACCTTTGTTGAATCTCTTATAGTAGCTAGTTAGACCAATAAATAATCTCACTTATGAAATGTTCCTTGGTGCTATCCAACCATTGATTGCTTCAATACTTTCTAGATCCAAGGCTATGACCTCTTCTGAGACAATGTGGCCCAAATAGTGGATTTGTCTTTGATAGAAAGTGCACTTGATAAGCTTGGCATATAATTGGTGCTTTCTTAATACTTATAGCACCATCTCCAAATGTTGTTCACATTCCTCCCCTATCTTAGAGTAGATAAGAATATCGTCCAAGAAGCAAGGACATATTTGTCTAGGTAATCTCTGAACACTCCATTTATTCAACACATAAAAATAGTTTGTGATTTTTTCAACCCAAATGGCGCCACCACAAACTCATAATGGTCATATTTTGTTTGAAAGGTTGTCTTGTTGGTATCTTCTTCTTTAATTATGACTTGATGATAGTTAGATCTTAGGTCAATATTGGAAAATATATTTTCTCCTTTCAGCGAATCAAAAAGTTCATCAATCCTTGGCAATGAATACTTTCTCTTTATGGTAACTTTGTTCAACTATTTGAAGTCAATACAGAACCTCAGAGTTCCATCCTCTTTCTTTACAAAAAGCATTGGGGCACCCCAAGGTGAAACACTTGGGCGTATGTACCATTCAATTATAAATTCTTCTAGCTACATCTGCAACTCCTTTATCTTTGGTGTACTCATTTTGTATGGATTCATAAACATTGGGGAAGCTCCAAGCATCAAATCAATAGAGAAGTAAATGTCTTTATTTCATGGTAATTATGGAAATTCCCTAAACACATCTTCATATTCCTTAAAAACTAGTTAATCTTCGATATTTGGATCCTTATCCTTTGTTGACTCCTCCATATGGACTACATATATCTGGAACCCTTTCCTAAAAATTATTTTCAACTAGAATGCTAAAATATATTTGAGGGATATAGGCCTTGAAATACCTTGGATTGTCTTCAAGTTCCCTTCTTGATCAAAGCATGTGAAATCCTCGTTGTATAAATCTAGGACAAATTAATGTGTGTCCAAACAATCCACACCAATCAATAAATCATATGAAAGAAGGGGTATGATGTTAAAATCTTATTTAGTTCTGACTCCATTCATGTTCACTACACAACCCCTAATAATCTCACTAATTTTTCTCTTGGTTCCAGTGGCTCGTTGAACCAGCCATGAATTTCCATGCTTACAACCCTTCTATTTGAACCTTTCAACTAGATTTATATCTACATAGCTATGAATAGATATAGAATCAATCAAAATAACTTTGGGATGATTATTAATCTTACCTTCCACATCAATCATGTGGGATTGATAGTCTGTTTGTCTGTTGTCCAATGTTGCATAAATCCTTGGCGCACTCTTGCCCATGTCTTCCATTGTTTCCACTTTTTGAATGTTATGCACAGTCCTCATGCTATCTCCTTTGTGAGGAAAATATTTGTACAAGTGATCTCCCTCACATCCCCAACACTTAATGGGATGTTGTTTTGGCCTCTTCCCTAAGAAATTTATCATATTAGGTTCACCTTGTGCTAAATACCCTTGTTGATACGTAAACCTCTAATCTCATCCTCATGGTTGTAAGATCCTTGGGAATTCTCCATATCTCTAGTCCCCATATAGGAACCAATTTTGTTTTCCATGTACCTCTAATACTAAAAAAAATTGCATGCAACGATTACTTGTTAGAATCATGCATATTGTTAAATTGTCATTAATTAAGCTACGGGTCCTTCTTTGCTCAAATTTATGAAGAAAACTAATACATTAATCAAAGTTATGAGCCTTCAAATATATTATATTTTGAATTATCCTTCCATTGACTATACTTATGCCTCATTCTAGTTTATGAGATAAAATTTATAGCTTCTTGAATTTGTCATTTCTACTCAATTGTGCCCTTTTTCACTGATGCCATCTATCTCAGAGGCCAATTTCTACCACCTATGGAAGAAAATCTATTAGGAAACATGAAATTTTTTGTATCGGGCTTAGTTAATACTCATTATTTTGAGTACAAATAAATTTTCATAGTGGTGATCTGATGTTTCAATGAAATTCTGCATAAATCTAGAATTTCCAACTTTGCACTTTTCACGTTTTGTCCAATTTTTTTAGCAAAATGGCTCTTTTAAATGGAGCAAAATTGGGAGAAGATTACTAAGTAAAATTTGTTCATATTATTAATGAGGTAAACGTATAGCAAATAAATGTTTCCATATTTGTGATCTGTAGCCACTTTTCCTTCTTCAAAAATCCCAAAAATCTGCAAAATGTGACCCAAAATAGTGGATTTTGTCCTGTTTTGGTACCTCCACTCCAAACCCTTTGGAATTTGGCCAAAATTCCAATTGGATATATTCATGTATTGTTTTTGGACTATCTATACATATTTCATCTGGGTACATGTCACTAAGGACCACCCTATTCTTCTAAAACCACTCATTTGTGTTTTCTGAAAATTTGGAGCAAAATTTGTCAATGGACCTCATTGACACTTTTGTAGGATTTCTCACTATAGACATACCCTTTAAGTTTCATCTAATTTTGAATTTTTCTACTTTTGTTGTGTTCAAAACAAGTTTTTGACTCCATATTTTTTCCAATAAAACCCATCATTTTGTTGATGTGGTAACCTAGCTAATGTGGCATGGCATGTGTGTGCTAGTATGGCACTGATGTCCACTTGTTATCCCTTGATATCATGATCTAAAAACTGTCGTGGATATTTCACTAGAACAGTTCATCACAACAGATCTAATAAATAATTGAAATCTTTACTTTTAAGGTTATTTTTCCTTTAGATCTCAAACTCTTGATTACTGGTTTTCATCTTTAAAAAATGTATGAAATAGTTCAAATGTGAAAACAGAGAACAAAAATAAATACACACACCATCCACAAATAAACACAAGATATGACTTGGGAAACCCAATACGAGAGAAATCCCAGCTAGAAGGTGAGGTTGCTCTGCTCTCTTTTCTTTGGTATAGAAATGATGCAAGTACAAAGAAAGAGGCACTCTCTGTGGAGTTGCCTTTGACATATGGCATGTATGGATGCTACAAAATCTCTTATTCTCTATTATTCTCACAGAATACCACTCTCAAATGTTTTTCTCAGTTATGGAACAAGATGAAATGCAAAAGAATGGAACCCCTTCTCCTCCTAGTGGTCTGGTATTTAACATATCCTGATAGACATCTAGGGGTAGGTTTTTTACTTCCTCAACCCTAAATTATGATAGGGTTTTGAACCTTCTATAATATTATTGAAATTGTTCACGTGTCTAGCCCCATATGCATGAGTAATTAGGGGCTAATTTGACATCCTCGCGTACCATGGTGGTCAACATGATAGGTGAACTTATTGGAGGCATAACTTTTGCATATAAACTCTGATTGATGCACGATATGCACCGTTGGAAAGGTCTCGGAGTGTAGAACACCATCAATGGGGAGGAACAAGTTCCATTCACCATAACCCAAAAAAATGTCATTTAATGCCATAAAATGGCTCTGGAAGGTTTCGGACCCCAATTTTTCAAACTGGGACATGCCACTAAAATGACCATACAAACTGATTCCTCTAATTTTTTCCACTCTGAAAGCATCGAGATAAATGGAAAATAGTACAATGATCCAATCCAGATCATATGACCTTGTCACCATCCTCATTGGCAAATCTAGAGAATTCTTCCATCGGTGGTCACCAAATTGATTTTATTGGTGGTCATCAAATTTCTTCTATTGATGACCACTAATTTTCTTTCATTAGTGGTTTCCAAATTGCTTCTATGAATGGACCTCGAAATCCTTCTTCCATCAACTATCTCCGAAATACAACTCGAGGACTTACAAAATGGTCTCTTCAACGAACTCAAAAAAAAAAAATACTTCGTCAAACTACAAAATGCACTTTGACGACCTCCAAAATAGTTTCTATTGTCGAACTCAAAAATTCTTCTTTCGTGAACTCAAAAATTAATTTTACTTCCCTGAACAAAAAATGCACTTTAATGAACTCCAAAATGGTTTCTAATGTTCAACTCAAAAATTCTTCTTTGGTGAACTCAAAAATTATTTTTACTTCGTCGAACTACAAAATGCATGTAGGCAAGCTCCAAAATGGTTTCTTCAACAAATTCATTTTTTTGTCTTTTCAGCGAACTCAGAAATTATGTTTTGACAAACCAAAAGTTTTCCCTAGTTCGTCGAATTTCATTGAACTCCAGATTTCTTCTTCGGCAAACCAAAAATTTGTTTAACTTTGTTGAACTTCACCAGACTCTAGATTTATTCTTTGGTGAACAAAAAAATTCTCTAACTTCATTGAACTCTAGATTTCTTTTCTAGTGAACCAAACATTTCTCTAACTTTTCCAAAATTCGCCAAACTCCAAATTTCTTTTTCGGCAAACCAAAAATTTATCTTACTTCAACAAATTTCGCCAAACTCCAAATTTCTTTTCCAGAAAACCACAAATTTGTCTAACTTTGTCGAAGTCCAAACTTCTTTTTCAGCGAACCAAAAATTTCTCTAACTTTGACGAACTTTGAAATTTTTCAACGACTTCAAATTTTCTTAAATGGCGAACTAATATTTCGCTTCGATGGACTTCTATTTTTCTTCATCGACGAACTTGTTTAATTTAGAAGCTTTTGTCCGCATCTAGAATTAATATAGTCCGTTGATCTCCAAATCGAATGTGATCTAGGTTGTTGATTTCACTAAACTTCACAACTGCCATGGAAACACGAATTTGACCTTCCAGGCCAAATTTGACTTTCAAACTTGCAGATCGACGCGATTAAATGTTCCTTCGACTATTATGAGGGAAAATTCGACCTCAATTTGCTCATAGATTTGGGTATTCACTCCAATTTTACAAATTTCCTCAATTCCATGCAGATCAAAACTCTACAATAGTGAATTTGTCAAATCCACGTTGGTCTTTGACCCATATGGATCTACTATTGAACCCAAAGCCTTGGTACCAAATTGTAATGTCCCCAGATCCCACAGTGAGGTACACTACCACAAATATTTTTCTCTAATACCACATTGTAATGTACCCAACTGCCTCGCTAGGCCTCATTACTAAACAAAACCAACTCACACATAATTCCAATACCATTTTAAAATTAAATACATGCGACATGATGGAACACTCATGTAATTAACCATAAAAAAAACTAAATGGAGATCATTCAAGTATACACAACATTCAAATGCATAAACACATAATAAAACGTAACATTTATCCATGGCATTAAAAAAATAAATCAACAGTGGTCATACCACTTATATTTAAAAACATTTTTACACAATCGGTTGCAAACGTCAAATGTTCCATCCAACCATAGGCTATGTTGGACCAATTCTCTCTATAATAGAGTACCACCCCTGAGTTAGGGATATGATTCCACAAGTATGGATAGTCTCCTACTGGTGTGTATAGTCCACTCAAACAACCCAATACCTAGTGAAAACACAATGGCGTGACTCCTACAACAATTCCAACCACCCATCTCTCTTCCCCATCAGTTTTCTCAACTCAAGGAATGAGATTTCATTCTCTGTTGTTACAAGGAAAATCTCTCTATGGCTAGGGGTAAACCACAACAGACAGAAATGACTACAGAAATCAACTCTATTCTCAAGTATGATATATAAACAAATATGCTAGCAAGACAAGATAAAAGGCCTACCTCATACAGACATTTAATGAAGTCCATCGTTGAGCACTTGACCTAAAGAAATATACCTGCAACTAGTCCTCAACAACCAAGGAACGCAAGAATATGGTGATAACATATGATTTTAGCACATTCAATAGCATAATCCATCAACATTCATAACAAATACGCCCATGGAATAACAATTCAAATATTTGCGAGATATTAATTAGACGAGAAAAAAGTATTTCTATTAAGATATAATCAGCAGAAGTGAATGAGTTACAAAATTCCATGTCGGCACGGTTCGGAACCGAGAAACTAAGTTCCTTCCAGCTGGGCCTCCACCACTTCAATCCTCCACCAAAGTCAAGCTCATATAAGAGAGACAATGAAGTTCTCAATCAATAAAGGAAGATCTTGGGGGCTGAACAATGTGTTCAAACTTAAAGGACAAAGGGATGCAAACTCAATGTGAAGTGAATAATTTCTCTAGAGTAAATTTGCTCTCAAAGTTGAATTCTTTCTCCTCTTTTCCATAGATCGGATTTGGCCCATTTATAGCCTTCAAGTGGAACTGAAGGGCTGAGTCGAAACGTTTCCAGTATATGGAAGGCCAAGGATCATTGATCTCGTGACGTGACATAGAAACCCAACACCATTTTTTTAATTTTGGGCACATTTCTCGATGTACACAGGATGTAGTGGTGCAACTTGTGTCTACGCATGTTGTATAGTAGGAAAGGTGTGTATATGTGGAAAAGTTATATTTTTAGCTCTAGGATTTGCAAAAAGGGATTTTAAGTCTGCATAGGGAAACAGAAAAAGGCCTTATGTGCAAGATTGCATGGGGTGAGGCAAATCTTGCTCTAACACTGCACTATAGTCCCTAAAACAATATCCATCCCCTTTATAGCTCCATTATATACCAACCAAGAATCTCTCGATCAGAGGCTCCAGGAAATCCAACGACAATTGGAGTGCTCACAAAACCTTTACACAGGCCATTTTGGGTAATTTATCAACAAAAATCACACACATGGATAACAGTTTTGTGCATAACATGATTCTAGCTCTTGCAAGTTGTATTTACACACATTTTGGCTACCTACTCTTCCCAACACTAAACTATGGTTTTTCTTCACTTCTTGATGTTGTAAAAAACAATGCTCTCCTCTACTTGATTTTTTTTCCTTCTTCACCCATTCTTGCTTGACTCTCACTCTTCCCAACTATGATTGTACACATCCATCCTTCAATAACTAAGTGAGTTACCTCTCTCACCCAACCTCTTACATGCACTCAATGATTGAGTGTTTAATAAGTCAAAATGATAAATAACAAAATGATTTATAAAGGTGGCTTAAGAATCTAGGCATGAAGAATCCCCTCAAAATCCCCATTAATCCCCCTCTCTTATAGAATCATATCCTGCCCATGACTCTAGTCCTTACCCATATGTAGTTTGTGATGTATTTCATTTTATTATTTTCAGTGTACAATGTTTATATTACATCGATTAGCCCTCAAAAATTCATCATATATACAATTATACATTTCTAATATGGGGGTCAAAACTAGGGTGTTACAACCACCCCACCATTCGGATGAAATGACACTTCCATTGGAAAAGAAGTGGATAATACTATACATCATAGTCATTGAGATAGCACACTAGACTTGACAATTGACTATGATGAAAATCTATGAAAACATCTAGAGGCCATCCCTCTTAGGAAGTTACAATAATCCCTAAAACTCCAAGAAAAATGGATAAGGATTTAGTTTTTAGTGCCTCTCATGATGATATTGGTCAACTTTACAACTTATTTAACCAAGTGATATGGTATAAAACTAAAAACTGACCACCCTACAAATGACCCACAACCAAATTTTAGGTAGACTCAATAAAAAACACATTTACCACATCATTGTTTGTATGAAAAGACACTCCCGTCGGCAAAAGGAGTGGGGGATCAATACATTGAACTAGCACAGTGGACTCGACAACCAACTATGATGAAAATATGAGAAAACATCAAGATTCAAGCCCCCTTTGGAAGCCACAACAATCACTATAAAGTGTTTATTTTTTAATGTCTCTCATGAAGAGCTTGGACAAAGTTACAACTAATGTATTACCAAGTGATATCATAGAAAAAAAAAATTGACCACCCTAAAAATGACCTACAACCAATTTTTAGGTAGACCCATCAAACAATTCACTTACCACGCTATCATTCACACAAAATGACACTTCCGTTGATAAAGAAGTGGATGATACATTACATTGTTGAAATTGAGCCAACATGATAGACATGATAACTTACTTTAATAAAAATCCATGAAAATTTCCAACGGCAATCCCTCTTGGGGAGTGACAATAATCTTAGAAATTTGAAATAGAGTGGAGAAGGGATTTTTTACAATTGCCTCCTATGACAATCTGGGTCAACCTTAAAACTATTTTTTTACTGAGTGAGACAGTAGAAAACTAAAAGTTGATCATTGTAAGGTACTAGATGTAATATATTATGAAAAAACGGGAATATATAGCAATTATCAAGGGAACAACAAACTATTGAGAGAGCAATACCAAAAATAATACTTTTATTCAAAGAAAGCAATGTTCACTTGCATCTTCGAGGGGGAAACTTCCAGTAGAGTATAGCTCTATTATAATAATTTCTACAGATAGGATTTCTCATACCTCCTACTCTTATTTATACTAATTATATCTTCTAAAGAACATTCTAGAGGAATATCTTTCTAGAAGTGGAAGCTTCTATTAGGTCTTCTTACATTGACTTGTTCACGTTTATTTAATAGGCCTTATTAACTAATGTTAGCCTTTATTACATGGAAAATATATCATGCTAACTAATGACCAACTAAGAGGGGTTAGGTTTGAATCCTAACATGTCCTCCTTCAAAATCATCCTTGTCCTCAAGACTGAAGATGTGGAAAATGTTGCAATATGGTCGTTGGTTCCTCCAAAGACATGTCCTTCCACTTGATTAGCAATTATTTGATATTTCAACCACGCAAATGACACTCACACACGTTGAGGACAGATTTTGGTTGCATCCAAATGGAGCCTTCTTCATCTAGTTCAGGCAGGATGGTTTGAACCTTGCAATTTTCACCCACCACATTCTTCAAACAGGAAACATGGAACATCGGATGTATTTTGGAGGCAGCTGGAAATGCCAGCTTGTAGGAAACTAGACCAATACGTTTGATAATTTGATAGGGGCCATAAAATTTGGGTGCCAACTTATGGTGGCCATGGGCTTTGAGTGAAGTTTTCTTATAAGGTTGGAGTCGGAGAAACACCTGATCACCTTCTTGAAAAAATCTTTCGAAATGTTGTTGGTCATCTTGTTGCTTCATACGATTTTGGGCCATGTGGAGGTTATCCTTCAAACCCGCGAGGGTAGCTTCTCTACCTTGCAACAACTTATCAATACCCTGGAACTTTGATGTTCCTAGAAGATATGAATTTAATGTAGGTGGTTGTTGGCCATACACAGTTTCATATGGTGTCATTTTGGTTGTTGTATGATAGGAAGTGTTGTACCACCATTCTTCCAATTTTAACCATTGCACCCACGAATGTTGTTTGTCCAAGGAAAAACAATGCAACAAGGTTTCCAAACATTTAGTGACAACTTATGTTTGTCCATCCATCTCGGGGTGGTTTGTTCAATTGAGTGCCCTGTAATTTAAACAATTCTTTCCAAAATGTGTTGGTGAAAGTCGAGTCACGATCAAACACAAATGGATGTTAGCATGTCATGCAACTTTCAAATCTGATCAATGAAAACTTGGACTACCATAGTAGGCATAAAAGAGTGTGGTAAGACACAAAAATGTGCATACTTTGAGAGGTGATCTACCACAACCACGATGATTTTATTGTTGCTCGCTTTTGGAAGACCCGCGATAAATTCCATGGAGATGTTAGTCCAAATAGAAGTTGGAATGCGCAACGGCTATATAGCTCCTGAGGTATTGACAATTTCACCTTTATTGCATTGGAAAATATCACATTCGATGACAAAGGTAAGGATGTCCTTCTTCATGCCTTCCTATAAAAAAGAATGGCGAGCACGAGCATATGTCTTTTGGAATCCTGAGTGACCCGCAATAGCAAATGAATGAAACTCATTTAAGATCTTGGGCTTGAGTGTTGAATTCGAAGACAGAACAAAGTGCTCCTTATACCAGAGGATATTGTCTTGACAAGTGTATTTGGTGCGCGGGTTAGGGTCCTCCTAAAGTCGCTTAATTACCTGTGATATGGTTGGGTGGGTTAGTCACTCTTGTCAAACTTCCTCAATCCAATTAGGAGTTGGTAATGATAAGGTGAAGAAGGAACCTTCATCCTCATATTGTATTGACAATGCATCTGCCACTACATTTTCTTTTCCTTTTTTATATATTGTCTCATAATCATGGCCCAACATTTTTTTCAGTCACTTGTTTTGTTCCAAGGAGGATAACCTATGCTCTAGGAAATACTTCAGACTATGGTGATTTGTTTTGATCTAAAAATGATGTCCAAATAGATATGGTCGCCAAGTGTGCACAACATGGAGAATGGGCATCATTTGTTTTTCATATGTATATTTTCCCAAATTGCAGCCACTCAAATCTTGGATAGTGAAACAATAGGTCTACCTTCTTATGTTAGAACTGCACCAATGCCAATGCTTGAAGCATCAGATTCCACAAAAAAAAGTTTTATTGAAATCAAGGGTTGCTAAGACAAGGGTACTACACATGGCATGCTTTAAATCTGTGAAGGCCTCCTCTTTTTTCGATGTCCAATGAAATGCATTCTTCTTAAGAAGGTTCGTCAAGGGATGGGAAATTTTTTCATAATGGTGGAAAATTTTCATATAATATCATGTGAGGCCAGGAAACCCTAAAGGCGTTTCAAGGTCGTGGGTCTTGTCCAGTCTTGCATAGCTTGAATCTTTGTTGGGTCCACTCTTACCCCCTCACAGCCCATAATGAGTCCCAAGTATTTGATCTCGCTCGCCCCAAAAGAACACTTGGCATTTTTGAAAAACAATTGATTTTCTTGTAACAATTGGAATACTTTGTCCACGTGGTATAGATGGGCATCCCAAGTGCAACTATAAATGATGATGTTGTCAAAGAAAACCAGAACAAACTTCTGAAGGTAGTGATTCAAGATTTTATTCATGAGACTTTGGAAGGTAGATGGGGCATTGCAAAGTCCACAAGGCATTACCAAGAATTTATAATGGTCTTCATGAGTTTGGAAAGTGGTCTTCGAAATATTTGCTTCATTCATCTGAATCTAGTGATAGCCTGAGCGAAGATCTAATTTTGTGAAGTAACATGCACATTGGATTTCATTCAACAAATCATCAATGACAGGAATGGGAAACTTATCCTTAATGATCAATTTATTAAGGGCGCAAAAATATGGACACATGCACCAAGAACCTTCTTTTTTTAAGGCCATCACAATAGGGGTTGAATATGGGCTAGTACTTGGGAGAATTACACTGACCTCCAGTAATTCTTGCACTATTTTTTCTATTTCATTTTTTTGAGCAAATGGATAT